>BQKN01067424.1:1145505-1168491 GCA_022839385.1 Asparagus kiusianus
TTCAGAAGTTTCAGAAAAAGTCCTCCCAAATGAACGAGTGCCAGGCCTATTTATAGGCACTCGAAACTGTGCCTTTGGCACAGAACTGTGCCTAGCCACCTCTGGGTGGCTCGGCCACCGAGCCACCCTAGGGTGGCTCGGCTTGGGCCGAGCCACCTTAGGGTGGTTCGGTTCGGGCCGAGTTCCCCCAGGTGTGCTGGTTTCGTCGTTTTCCGGTGTTTTCGGTTCTCCGTCGTTCGGGTTTGATTCGGTTTCTGGAATTGACTTGATTCCAAATATGGCAGTTAATCCGTTTCTGAGTTCGAGTTTGGGATTGGTCCCGATTCGATCGTTATATCACCGAGTTCGTTCTTGTTTAGATGACTCGGTGATTCCCCGAAACGTTGGTTCGATTCCACGTGCGTACGTGTTCTATTGTTCATGTGCCTTGTCGCCTCGACCTTTCGTTGATTCGTTCGGGTCTTGATTCGATTCCCCGAATCTTCATTTGGCAGTAGCTCCGCTTCGGTGTTTGAGTTCAAGTCCGTTTTGTTTGTTGGACGACTCGTTAACTTTCCGAATCGTTAGTTTGGTCCCGTACGCGAACGTATTCCATTGCTTACGTGCTTCGTTGCCTCGTCGCTCGAATGTCCGTTGTCTTGTCGAATCATCGTGCTGAGCTAAGCTAAGGGACCTATAGGCAATTTTATACGCCTACATATACTACACAGGGTATATTAGGTCGTCAGAAATCAGTCGTGTCCAAGTTGACCCGGGCTCAGCGCTCAGCATCATGCCCTACAGGGTCATGTAGATCTTAGGGATTCCCATGCATCGACTGAACACTACTCAGACTACCATCTTCGGGTTCAATGCAAACAGCACTCGGCCCCTGGGGAAGATCAAATTTAGGTGTCAAATCGGAGACCTTAAGTTCGAAGTGACTTGTTACATCATAGATGCGGACACATCCTATAATCTTTTGCTAGGACGACCATGAATACATGCAAACCGCATTGTCTCATCTACCCTACATCAGGTCATGAAGTATGCCAATGATGAGGGAGAAGTTCGAACCCTAATTACGGAAAAATACCCTTTCCGAGGAGTGGAAAACTTTCACACCAACTCCTTCTTCTACCTGGAATCCTAGAAGGAAGAAGATGTGGACAGCGGCAACGAAGCCGACATGGAACCGGATCCTGAAGAAGATTGTTCATGGGAATTGAATCTAAATGTAATAGGTCAGGACAAGAGTAATAATAATGTACCGAGTGAGGGCGAGTGGTGCATTAATGAAGATGTTATTTTGGCGTACTTGTCTGATGTGTCCTCTAAAAATAAACAAATAGAGAATGATCCTAATGCAGGTACCAACCTATGGCACAAACTATGCACAGAGGCATCACTCACATTGCCAATCGAGTCATCCTTCTCTTCAGATGAAGGAGTAGAAGACGCACAGAAGGCTTTCTTCAAACTCCCATCCAAAAGGAAAGGGCAGAAGCCGTTCTGTTTTAGGAAAGTCAAACCCGAACAACTCAAACGAGGAAGTTCAGAGGAAGATGACAGAGTTCCCCAATTCTATTATTACGAACCCAATTCTATACACTTAATAAAACGAATGGGGTATAACTTTAATGAAAAACAGGGTTAAACATCGGGAAAGGAAGGCGAATACCAATTCGAATGTCTCTAACCCTCAAAGGAAAATCTCCGGACTACTATCAAAAAACTGGAAGAGGTGTGGGCTACGTCACAACCCCCTCTGTATCAGAAAATAAAATCAGTAATTATCTACGTCAGGACCATTCATCCGGGACATCTTCCTAGGAATCCGACGTCAGTGTCGGACCTTTCTTCAAAAGTCTGACTGTGAACATGGTTTCAACTAATCATCCAGATGAAGACACAGGGGGTGATGAAGAGTTAATCGAATCAACTAATGATCCTTGGATCAAACACCTCAACGTCTTGTGGGATATGCGATTCAAACAACGCGAACCACCCACTGAAGATAAAGTGATCCAGGTCAACATGAGAGATGAACATGACCCTAATCCCATCTTCATAGCTGAAAATTTATCATCATCCGAGAAAGAGGACCTTATATCTCTCATTCGAGAATATATAGATGTCTTCGCTTGGAGTTATGAAGATATGCCTGGCCTTGACCCAAAAGTTGCCATGCATCAGCTTAACATTGATCCGGATGCAAAACATGTTAAACAACAACAACGCCGGTTTTGTCAAAAAATCATGAAAGCAATTGAGTCTGAAGTTAAAAAACTTATAGACTCAGGTTTTGTTAGAGAGTAACAACACCCAGATTGGGTAGCCAACATTGTTCCAGTTCCCAAAAAGAACGGTAAAGTCCGAATATACATTAATTTCCGCGATCTTAACGCAGCTTGTCCGAAAGATGAATTCCCGCTTCCTATCACGGATGTTATGATTGACAACATCTGTGGATATGAAAGGATGTCTTTCATGGACGGATTCTCTGGGTACAATCAGATCAAGATGCACCCGGAAGATAAAAAACATACTACTTTTAGAACACCACTGGGGGTGTATTGCTACACAGTGATGCCCTTCGGCCTGAAAAACACAGGTGCAACTTATAAACGTGCAATGAACGCCATCTTTCACGAACACCTACGTAAGAAGATCGAGTGCTACGTTGATGATATAGCAGTAAAGAGACAACATAAAGGCGATCATCTTAAAGAATTGAAAACAATGTTCGACATTATGCGAGCACATCAACTGAAGATGAACCCAACAAAATCTTTCCTTAGGGTATCAACCGGGAAATTCTTAGGATTTATCGTCACATCCAAGGGAATCTCTCTTGACATAGAAAAAGTGCGTGCTATCCAAGACATGCCACCTCCGAGGAATCTCAAAGAGCTCAGAGGTTTGCAAGGCAGACTGGCCTACATTCGAAGATTCATATCAAATCTTTCAGGACGTTGTCAACCTTTCTCTAAGCTCATGAAGAAAGGAGTATCCTTTGTTTGGGATGGAGAATGTCAAAAAGCATTTGAGGAGATTAAGAGATATCTCACTCAACCGCCAGTTCTCGTGGCCCCAATATCAGGAAGGCCATTCCTATTGTATGTGAGAGTCATGGAACATTTTCTTGGAGCTTTGTTAGCCCAGAACAACGATCAAGGGCAAGAGCAAGCCATCTACTACTTAAGCAGGACCATGATGGGAGCCGAGCACCGGTATAATCCGGTCGAAAAAGAATGTCTCGCTTTGGTATTCATAGTTCAAAAGATAAACATTACCTAGTTGGACAAACAATTCACGTCATCTCTAAGGTGAATCCCTTGAGAGTTATGATGACGAAGCCATCATCTCTGAATTACCAGCTCGCAAAATGGGCTATTCTCTTGTCACAATATAACATGCAATTCATGCCCCAAAAGGCGGTCAAGGGTCAAGCACTGGCAGACTTCTTAGCCGATCACCTGGTGTCGAGAACATCCAAGTTGTATGAAGAATTGCCCGATGAAGACGCTGAAGCTTGCGTTACTCAAAAAACTACGTTGGTGTGGAAATTATTCTTCGACGGTGCATCTAGAGCAAATCCTCATGGAGCAATTACCACAGGAGTGGGGGTTGTACTCATTTCCCCGAACGGTCATGTGATCCTAAGAGGGTTTTCACTGATCGAACCCTGCACTAACAATGTGGCGGAGTACAACGCTCTGTTATTAGGAATGCAATTTGCTGAAGAACTTAATATTCGACATCTCAAGGCTTACGGTGACTCTCAACTAATCATAAATCAAGTCCGAGGGGAATACGAGACGCGTCATGAGGATCTAATTCCGTACAACTTCGTAGTGCTAAAGCAAGCTAAGAAGTTAGAAGGCTTCTTTATTGAGTATATTCCGCAAGCTCAGAATGCTTGCGCGGATGCTTTAGCCTCTTTGGCAACTTCACTAGCATTGCCACCAGGGGCTAAAACAATGATTCCAGTCACGGGACGCGAGCTATACTGTTACAAGATTCCCATAGAGGAAAGCTCAGACAAGACAACGACAGGAGAAGTTTGTACAACCTCCATGGAGTTCGAATCTAGCGATTGGAGATTCCCATATATCGACTATGTCCTGTACGGAATTTTGCCCGATGACCCTAAAGAAGCGGCCACTATCAAACGAAAGGCCCTCCGATTCTATTACGATGCAGTCTCTCAAATCCTGTATCGTAAATCACATGATGGAGTTTTGCTTCGATGTCTCTCTCGAAAGGAAGCTAAAGAGGCCCTCAAGGAAGCTCATGACGGAATGTGCGGAGCTCATCAGCCTGGAGCTAAGTTGGGAGATCATCTCCGACGAATCGGTTATTATTGGCTAAATATGTTCTCAGACGTAGTTGATTACGCTAAACATTATCACGCGTGTCAGATTCATGGGGACTTTATCCACCAAGCGCCAGGTAACTTACACCCCACATCCGCATCTTGGCCATTTGAAATGTAGGGTATGGATATCGTAGGACCAATCTCTCCTCCGACTTCCAAAGGGTACCAGTTTATTTTAGTTGTAACCGATTACTTCTCCAAATAGACAGAGGCAATCCCGTGGAAAGAAGTCAAGACGTCGAGTGTGATCAAGTTCATCAAACATCATGTCATTTACCATTTTGGAGTCCCGAGACGAATAGTTCACGACAACGGGACACAATTTGTTAGCTTTAGATTTCAGAGATTTTTTGATAAATTCAGGATCCAAAACGTCGCCTCTACGGCATATTATCCGCCGGCAAACGGTCTCGCAGAAGCCTTTAACAAGACCATCGTGAAACTTCTCAAAAAGTTTATTTCTAAGAGCCGACGTGATTGGGACGAAATACTTTGTGAATGTTTGTGGGCCTATCGCACAACAGTGAGGACCCCTACAAGGGCTACACCGTTCTCTTTGGTATACGACTGCGAAGCTGTACTGCCGTTAGAAATTCAAATCCCTTCCCTAAGAGTCGCTATCACAACCGGATTGACAGAGGAAGAGAAACATCAATGGAGGCTTCAGGAACTTGAAGCCCTAGATAACAAACGACTTCAAGCTTAGCAGCAGATCGAGTTATATCAAGCCCGCATCTCTAAAGCCTACAACAAAAAAGTTAAAGAACGGATTTTTAAGAAAGGCGATTTAGTTTTGGCCAATAGACGACCCATGGTAATGACACACAAAACCAAAGGGAAGTTTAATCCTAAATGGGAAGGACCCTTTGTAATAGAGTCAGTCTATTTGAATGGAGCTTATCGCCTCATTGATCAAAAAGGAGACAGGCTCGTGATGCTAATTAACGAGAAATTCCTTAAAAGATACTTCCCCTAAATCGTGTAGCCCCCTTCCTTCTCTGTTAAATGCCAGTCAAATTAGAATGCGGGTTGTCGAGTTAGAGTGTAATTCAGGAATAATAGTTTAATTTTTCTGTTTTTTATGTCGTCATGTTAACATTACACCTCTGACGATTGAAATTTTCTAGAATTATTCTAAGTGGTAGTAAAGAGAATTTTAATTTTATGCCAAGTTAACACTACACTTATAGCATTTACATTACTTTTCATTGTCCTAAAATAGAATCCAACAAAAGAGACGATGAAAGGCAAAATGATATCATTTTTATTCAATATTGTTAATCTAAATACAAAGTGATGGCAATCGAAATGAAAGCGATAAAAAATTATTCCTCAACCAAAAACAGTACAAAATCTAAACATCAGGCTTCATCAACTTAAGAGATTTCAGCCTAGACTTGAAGGCAGAAAGTTTCTTTTGGTGGGCTGCTTGGACTTGTCTTTCAATCTCCCTTCTGAGTTCTGCTTCAATAGGAGTAGCAGCAACAATATCTCTGTGAATCCTCTTAGCTGTGTGGAGCGTGCGGCAAAAATCCGTATAAAGATGCCCGCTTTGAAGCTCAAGCCCTGTCCTAACATCCTCATATCGAGCCAACTGGGTTTTCTTCTGTTCCAACTCAGCTTCTAATCGAGCGATATCCCATCCGATGGCATGAATATCAGAAACAACACCTTTGATATTAGTATATTCGAGTATGCTATTGACTTAAGTTCGATATGCGGCCTTTTTTATCAGACAAGTCCTTGCGAAGGATCTCTCGATGATGCATCTTCGAGATTGTAGCCAAGGAGAGAGCTGGTTCCACTTCAGATGCCAGATTAGTGTGCTGCAGCTCCCTGAAAGCTGCCAACTCTGCCTTCAAGAAGATGATGCTCCCTTTACAATGCTCAGTCCATGACACATCACCCTTATCCCTGACTTTATCCAAGCACTGGGTCAGGATGGGCTCACAATCCTCAAAGGAAGCTCCCCCAACACTAACGATATTAACAGTCGTCTGTATCCAATGTTCCAATTACTCAATTAATTTCTTCAGAGCTCTCGAGCGTGGAGGAGGAATAGTTGGATAGATTGGACCTATATATTCATCCTGAGCAGGTGGAAGAGCGACTTCGGAAGGATGGCCTCCATATGTGCTTTGGTCCTGGGTAAAAGGAAGAAGAGCAGATTCAGAACCCTCAATGGGCGATACCTCTTCGGCTCTAGCGTCCTCAGGAATAGAAGGGATCGATTGGGCCATTTTGTCCTCTCTATTAGTCAAACACGCAACAGGCACAGACTTCATCGCATCCCCTATTAACTTGGCCCTCTTGGAATTTTTGGCCATGACAGGTATTCGTTTATGAACTTTCCTATCATATTCGCCTTCCTCGGTAGCGGAAAGAGCCTTCTTACCCGACCTCAAAGAACGAGGTTCAGGAACAGGCGCTTCTGCAGAAATCTCCTCAGCTACCTTTTCTTCGGGAGAATCAGCAATTGGTGTTCCCTCTTCGGTCCCTATAGGAACCTCCTCCTCAGAAGGTTCTGGGGTGGGCAAATCCCTAAGGGTTTCAACGGCTCCGGCAGCTTCCCGTTCACAAGATAGATATTCTTCTATTCCTGGTAGACGAGTCTTCGTAGAACCACTCCTAGAATGATATAATTCCCAAATCTCATTTATACAGGAAGTGTAAATATCATATCCTAGGATTTGAGAAGCCTCATCAAACCAGTTACGAAAATCTGCAACGGTAGAACAACCGGGCAGTGGATTAGGTAAAGTGAAGTGCGCGTGGGTCCCTCCGACGGAGAAGAAGTACCATGCGCGAGCTCCTTCGTACAAATTCCCAATTTGAGCCAACGCCGGGTTAGGATTGCTAACATAAAGCTGGTCATATCCGAACTGTCTAGTGAATCTAGAAGGCAGGTAAGGCTCAACAATGCACTTCTCCCGCAAGCGATAGACCAGATAGCCCAACCTTATCATAAGAAGCCATCTAAATGTTCCTTCTTCCAAAGAAGACGAGCCCTCAAAAAGTACGTCCATAAAGCGGGCATTCTCCTCATCAGCTCCATCAAAATTAGGAGCGCAACAGAAAATCCGGTAATTGTCTTCCCGAGACAAAAGCTGTCGAGCTCTGACTATATAGGAATTAGTCTACATGGCCGACTCCAATCTTTGTAGGAAGGGAACATAAGCATCAGCACCCTCAGATATCCCTATCATCAATGAGGGGCAATGCAGCACGAACCAGGCCACCAAGTACGTATACAGCACTGGTATACGTGGTTGAGGAGCTTTCCCGACTTTCTTCCTAGTAGCCTTAATTCCCGAGGTGCCGAGAAGTTCGGAGGTCAACATCCTTAGGCCATTTTGTGTGCAGCCAACCATAGCAATAAGGAGGCTCACAGGTCTCCCATGCGCCAACAAAACAGCTGGGTATACAACCTCAGCTAATATTGCCTCTACTGGCTTCGACAGTACCACACACTGCTTCAACCAAATCATGAAGAAGCCAGCAAGAAGAGCCGTATCGGAAATAGGAACTGTGGCTTGGTGATGGAAACTTTCGAATTCAACACCAACCTCAAAATCATCCTCTGCATGTTCTATCTTGTAGGTAGTACTGGAAGCCTTAATTTGAGTTTTGGCGTCTTTAGGAGAAATAGCTACAACATGAGATACGGCTACGTCTTTCCGGTTTAAGTTCTGAAAGAGGTATTCCGCCCACATGGTATGCATAATACCCCCTCCACGCATCCCAAAGACTTGAGCACATATATGTAAGTGGCACATCAACTCCCAGAAGTAGCATAAACTTCTGGATATGCCGCCCTCAATATGGAGAGCTCCTCGGTGGTAGGGATGAATTCTTTATAGGGTATTCTACCAAACGGCAATCCTGACACTGCTTGCATCTCATGGAGAGCAAAACCTAACTCCCCTACAGGTGTGAAGAATGTACAGCTGTCCGGGTTATATTTCTCCAACATAGCGAAGAAATTGTGATAACTTTGCACAACTCCCCATCGAGTAGCTAGCACGGGAATCGTGAGGCCCGATTGAACGAGCGGTTCCTTAAGCTCCTCAAGAACGAAGTCAACCATACGGGTCCACCAGCCTCCTTCTTTAGAACAAACCCATCCTAAAGATCTGAACATTTGGGTAGTGAATTCACCATGAGCTGCAATGAATTGGCGAATGAAGATATTCGCTGGACGTGACACCTCTGGAACGAGATCCTTCTTCTCAAATAAGCCGGGTCTCAACTTCTTCAGTTGTCCCCCGATTTGTGTACGAGATCACCGACCAAATCCAAGCGACACATTCTCCTTCTCCTTGACTATATCAAAAGTTAAACCCCAGCGACAGCTCACATTCAAGAAGTAGGAGAGCGGATACATCCTCTTCATACTTAGGAGGAAGAGGAAACGGTTATCAACTCTCCGTAGTAGCTTTGAGTCCTCTGCATGTATGAGATGGTCATCAATTGCTATGCGATCTTTGAATATAAATGCTGGTTTGGGAAACTGAGCACGACCGATAGTGGTCTCAAGGTCCAAATTAGTGATCAAAACTCTGAGAGTAGAACACCGGGGGAATTTAATCATGTCCGCTCTCTCCGAGTCAGGGAAAGTACACAGTGGAATTTCACTCTGAAGACTGAAGACTTCATTCGTGTCAGGACCGCCAATATATCCAAAATGATGCTCTTGTGAAAGCGGCATGTTTGGAAGAAGCACTGCATAATCAAAAGCAGAAATTAGCAGCTAAAAGCAAGCTGTTGACATAAATACAGAATCTGAAACACAAAAGGCCAGCCTCGTGTCAGAAATCTCAAACGCGAGAGTCCAACCTCGTGTCAGAAATCTCAAACACGAGAGTCCAACCTCGTGTCAGAAATCTCAAACGCGAGAGTCGAACCTCGTGTTGAAAAACTTAAACGCGAGAATCGAGACCCACATAGAGTCCCAACTCTGCGTTTTCATTAAACAGAAACGAGTCATCTTCCTCGTTATTAAGAACCTATATAGGGTTTTCAAAGAACTTTCCAAGGCAAGTTGTTTTGGTCATCACCTACCACGACAGGGGGGCCCTCGTGACGGTGACGGTGGCGACGATGTTCCCGCAGGAACAAGAACATCGCCGGCATCCTCAGTCGACGACATTTCGGAAGTCGCTCCAGTGACTTTCTTGGAGCTAGAACCCACTCTTCGCGACGCTATCGACATAATCAGTCGGAGGAAGTGTCGTTGATCAAAGGAGACGGAGTTCGTCGGAGATCTCGTCGAAATCAAACGAGACTTCTCGTTCTTGGAAATAGCCAAAAATGGAAAGAGTCGAAACATGACCACTTAGGTCTGTTTATAACAGTCATCAAGCTGTTAAGATGGCACGAGATTCCAGGAGAATCCTAACCATTTCATCTTTTAAAACACAATCTTTCGTGTTTTTAGATAAAGTCAGTTAAGACTTTAAATCTCAACGCGAAGTTCACACCAGCATTCAAACGCTAGGCTCAGACCAGCGTTATGAAGGTTCTTAACCTCGCATTTTGTACCTCAAACACGAGAGTCACCTTAGCGTTGCAATTTTTCTGAATGAAGAATCTACCCGTGACACTTATCCCCTAAGTTTATGGATTCTTTCAACAGAGTGCTTTTAAAACTCTGTATTTCCTTAACATAATCTAAATACTCATCTGGTTAATACCACACCTCAGATGATCATCACCCCCACAGAGATTGAATTTAGTTATCACCACTATCAACATGACTACAATTCCCCTGTTAAGATCCATTTATCAATTCTCGTCAATAAAGCGATAAATCTCCAAAATCACCCAAATCCTGGTTAATTCGTCAACTCTCCTCAGCAGAATATCAAATAACCAATTGACCTAATTCTTTTCAGTGGGATGATAAAATTCCCCGAATCTTGTTCAAATCACAAGTGATATAATTCATCGCCCTGATGATAAAACACTTAGTAGTTCTCCCCAGTGAGACGCTACAATATTTTTTCCTCACAGATGTCATGTTAAAATTACACCTCTGACAAAATCAACTTATCGATTCTCGTCAATAGAGCGATAAGTCCTCAAAATTGCCCTGATCGTAATATTTCTCCTATCATGTTAAAATTACACCTTTGACAAAATTAACTTATCGATTCTCGTCAATAGAGCGATAAGTCCTCAAAATTGCCCTGATCGTAATATTTCTCCTGTCATGTTAAAATTACACCTCTGACAAAATCAACTTATCGATTCTCGTCAATAGAGCGATAAGTCCTCAAAATTACCCTGATCGCAATATTTCTCCTGTCATGTTAAAATTACACCTCTGACAAAATCAACTTATCGATTCCCGTAAATAGAGCGATAAGTCATCAAAATTACCCTGATCACAATATTTCTCCTGTCATGTTAAAGAATCACACCTCTGACAAAATTAACTTATCGATTCTCGTCAATAGAACGATAAGTCTGCAAAATTTCCCCGATCGCAACATGCTAACAGTCCAACCCTCATACTTAAACCTTTTTCCTCAGTGGATTAAACTCTTTCCTAAATTATCCCTAGGAAAATTTGTGAGTTTCACTCTATGAGGAAATTCACACCAAATTAAAATTACACTTTTGGCATTTATAGTCTTCTTTCGGTGATTAAAGCAGAAGCGTAACACAAGAAGAATTCTATTAGTCAGCCCTATTTTGGGAGAATAATAAAGCATTTATTCTCAGAAGTTAGAAATTTTCTGAAGTTATCTCAAAGGATAATAAGAAAAATTTTCTAAATCAGATCTATCAAGGAAATTTGTAATTTTGTTGCTCCGAAATTAAAACGTAACACATGCAAGAAATAATGAGAAACTAATATCACTTTTTTTTATTCAGAAACCAAAAGGAAGTGATACAGAGTCGTTCTTAAGAAAAAGAACAATACAAGGTCAAGTCAAAAGAAGCAAGTTGAGCTTTGGCATCAGAGGGCTTTTCTTCATGATTGGCCCGTACAACGGCTTCAGCCTTCCTCCGCAGCTCATCCTCAGTGGGTGCTACTTCAGCGGCTGCCTCCTTCTTTGCTCTTTCAAGAGCCTGAGCTTCTTTATGGTAATTCAAAAGAGTGTCCGTGTTTTTAGCACTAAGTATATTAACAATGGTTTCTTCGCGAGAAAGCTGGGCCTTCAATCTTAGTACCTCCGCCTTAGCTTCGACAAGTTTTGTGCTAATGAGGTCCAGAGAAGTAGTAAAGAGCTCCAGTTCTTTTTGTCTCAGATCGCTCTGTTGTCGTAAATGCATAACTTGAAGCTCTTTTTCAGCCAGACCCCGCTCAATTGCCTAACGGCGAGTCACTTCCTCAACTTGGAAGTCAGCAAAAGTGGACACGATCTGTGTCTGAATGTCTGCATGGCTGAGGGCTTCTAAGTGTTTGAGCTGGGCTTCTAAGTGAGAAATGGCTTCCGAACAACGCTCAAAACATTAGGCATTGCCCACACTTTTGACTCCATTTAAGCCTGCTTCTAAGAGAGACTTAAAAGAATCAAAGCGGCCTCGACCAGCCGTGACAACTTCAATCACCTTCCTCACAAGGCTGTTCAAATAACTCAGGGAAATATGGATGAAGTCAGGAGCATCCATTGGACTAGAAAAGGCAATGGAAGACGACTCGACGACCTTGGAAGCAGACGTATCAAAGTACGGCCTAACAAGTGATCTGGGTGTAGAAGTCGCGGAAGCAAGTGAAACATTCAATTGTGAAGAACTTGAAGTCAAAGCCATCATTGTCCTCGCCTGAGACGTGCTGGGTTCAGCCTCTGTTGGTGCAAGTGAAATCCTCATCAATGCTGCCGGTGAAGCAATTGCCGTGGACGAACTGGGCAAAGGTTGCTCTTGCCAAGGAGCTGATATTTGCACAAGCTGTTGTTCTGGAGAAGGAGTCACAATAATAGCCCTGGGCAATGTCGTCGGTGAAACAGCTGCTATGGATGAGCCAGGCAAATGCTGCTCTTGTAAAGGAGCTAACACCTACGCGAGCGGTTGCTCCGTCGGAGGAGTAGCAGTGATAGTCCCGGGAGGAGGTGAACCTACACGAAAAAAGGTTCGGAACGCGGAAAGAACATGTGGAAGAATTCAAAGAAAATTAGGCTTACCGGAGATGTGAAAAGGAGTATAACCAGATGCTTTATTGGATGGGACCTTGGGAGCATCATCAAAAATGGTTATGTCATCCATAGAATTATGCTCTTCGTCCTCCACGTCATCACCTGGCATGTTGCCAACGCCAACATCTTCATCACCTCTATCTTCATCAGCTGCATCACCAATCAAGGAACCTTCATAATCTACTTTCTCCTCATCATCCCGTGTCGAACTAGGACTTGGACCGCCAGCCTGTAACATTAGTGCTGAAGGAGGAGGGAACAGATTCTCCTCATGGTCCTGGGATTCTAACACAGGAGCCCTAGGAGGGTCTGCTGCTGGAGTAGATTCTGCATCTGTGGCCATTAATTCATTCTTTTCATCCTCGGAGGGATGGTGAGAAGAAGCTTCACTCGATAAAGCCGGGCCATGCGAACGGAGCCTAGTTCTATAGGGCAGGCCTGCAACTGAAGAATCATGTTATTCTTCATCTTCAGCAGCTTTAATAGTGTCAGCCATCAACTTTGGTTTCTGCTGGACTTTAGGAGGAGGAGACCCAACCATCAGCTTTCGATGGGTCTGCTTATCGTATTGGCCAGTTTTATCCGCCGAAAGTTTTCTTTTCCCAGCTGCCCTTGCTGTGGGAGAATCTACCACCTGGGGTTCCTCTACTGGAGCAGGTTCAGCTGCTTGCTCCTCTCCCTGTTCAGTAGAAGGGTCCTCAATGGATAAAAATTCGTCAATTCCTCTCAGACGGGATGTCTTTGATCCCCTTCTTGAAGCATACATACGTCGGATATCCTTTAGACAAGACGTATTTAAGTTGTAATTGGGAGTCTGGGAAGCGACAAAGTATCAGTTGCAGAAGCTCATGGAAGTATAAGAATTGGGTGTTTTGTGGGGAAGCCTGAAGATGGCTTTGATACAACCTGCCACAGAATAGTACCAAGCCCTGGCCCCCTCATATAAGTTGCTCACAACCGAGAGTTGAGGTCGGGGGTCCCCAACATATAGCTGATCATACCCAAATTGGCGAGCGAACCTATAAGGTTGGTAGGGGTCGACGAAACATTTGTCACCTTGCCGGAAGACCAGATAGCCTGGCCTGATAGAAAGGAGCCAATAGAAGACGCCCCCGCTCAACTGAGTGAATCCCTTAGACCCCGCCACGTCCTGATACTCTACTCCATAGACCCCGCCCTCAAAGTCGGGAAAATAACAGAAGATATGGTAGTTGGTGTCTCACGATAAAATCTGGCGAATCCTAACCATATAACTCCCCTCCTATTTTGCAGATTCTAGTCGTTGCATAAATAGGATGAATGAGTCACCTGGAGGAGAGGATGCACTCATCATGGAAGGACAGTGAAGCATATACCAAGCCATCAGATAAGTGTAAGGCAATGGTGTCCGAGGATTGGGAGTTTTGAAAACCTTGTTACCACCAGACTCCACCTTTGTAACATCAATAAAATCCAAAGCCAACTCATGCAGCCCACTCTGCAAGCAACCCACCATGGCGTAAAATAGATTCAATGGCCTCCCGTGCGCCAAAAGAACAGCCAGATAAATCACCTCAACAGCGAGGGCATCAATTGGTCTGGTAGGAACGACGCACCGCTTGAGCCACAGCGTCAAGAATCTAGCCAACAACGCTGTGTCGGAAATTAGGATCAGAGCTTGATAGTGAAAACTTTCAAACTCCGTATGAGCCGGGAAAATATCTCCCTTGGCCTCATTGGTATAATGAGAGGTAGCAGCATCGATTCAGGCTTGAACCTCCTCTAGAGTGCTGGCAGACAATCTGGTCACCGAAGCTCCTTTATTGGTCAGGTTCTGGAATAAATACTCCACCCAAGACACTTGTTTGATGCCACCTCCTCGAGCCCATGTCTGCTGCATACAAATATGGAAGTGACACATGACTTCCAAAAGAGTAGAATAAATTTCGGGGCTCATTTTTCTCAAAATCTTAAGTTCCGTTGATCCTGGAACAAATTCTTCATATGGCAAATCTCCGAGAAGAAGACCGGAGATTTCATGCATCTCGTTAAGGACAAAGCCTAACTGGCCAACCGGAGTGAAGAAAGTACAGGTCTCGGGGTTGTATCTCTCTAAAATAGAGAAGAAATGGAAATGACTTTGGACGATCCCAAACTTAGTAGCTAATACCGGAATCTCCAGGCCAGCTCGAGTAAGAGATGCCTCCAACTCCTTCAGAACAAAGTTGGTCATCCGAGTCCACCATACTGTCACTGGAGAATGAACCCAGTCAGGGGTTCTGAATCCTTGTGCAGGAAATTCCCCCTTCTTAGCTATAAATTTCTTAATAAAAGTATTCGCCGGACTGGCCACTTCACCAATTGGGTATTCTTTGGCAAACAAGCCCGGTCTTAAAGCCGTCACCTGTCTGTTATAACCAACCGTGCGGACCCCTTGAAAAGTTAAGGTTCCGAGAACAACTCCGTCCTGATCCTTAATGAGGTTCCAATCCATACACCTTGGGAAGGAAGCGCACTGAAAGTACGATATGGGGAACATCCTCTCCATATTGGGCAAGAAAAGGTTGCGGTCTCCAACTTTCCGCAGCCACTTGTAGTCCCCATCATAAGCAACGCCTGCCTCGAAGTCAACAAAATCCCTGAAGAGGAATCCAGGTTTGACTATCGGTTTACGGCTCGGGTTCTCAAGTCTAGCGTCCGTAACTAATATCCTAAGAGTTTTAGTAGAAGCTTAGGTGATTAGTTCCACACAGCTCTTCTCCGTAATACGGAAAACCGGGAGTTCTCGGCGCAAGTTGAATGTCATGTTCTGATCCACACCACCTTCGTGCCCAAAATGATGGCGAAAAGGGAGAGGCTCACTGGTATGACGCACTGCAAAATAAAGAAAGAAGTTAGACAATGCAAAGGTAATCAGACACGGAGATCGAGTCTCGCGTCGAAAATCTTAGACGCAGAGATCGAGCCTTGCGTCAAAATTCTTAGACACGGAGATCGAGCCTCACGTCAAAAATCTTAGACTCGGAGATCGAGCCTCGCGTCAAAAAATCTTAGACGCGAAGATCGAGCCTCGCGTCAAAAATCTTAGACGCGGAGATCGAACCTTGCGTCGAAAATCTTAGACACGGAGATCGAACCCCGTGTCGAAAATACTAAACGACAGAGTCCAGCTCCAAGTTATTGAAACGAGTCTCCTCGTTGATTCAAAGATCAGAACTCGCCGCAGCGAGTTTTGACGACCACAGAAGTTATACCCACCCCCGATTAAAGGAAGTTGAGGCGGCGGCACGCTCGCCTGAGTCACGACACCACCGGCCGACGCAGATGCCGACGAACCCTGAGCCAAGGCGACATCAGATTTGGAGGGTCGAGAGACGGTCTTCTTCTTGGGCGCCATTGATTTTAGTCGTAGGAGAAGAAGAATCGCTTTCGTCGGAGATGAGAACGAAAATTTTCGTTAAATTTTCAAGAAGAGTCAAATGACTCTTGATTTGACCCCTGGAGTTCTCTATTTATAGACAGGCATGAGCTGTCAAATCGGAACGGGATTCTAGGCTAGAATCCCGCCCAAACTCGATCTCAGCGTTTGAGTTGGTTGAACTTCCAAACACGAGGCTCACCCACGCGTTCAAACTCTCGAGTGCAGACTTCACCCGCGCGTTCCAATCATGCGGGATTCATCCATGCATTTGGACCGCTACAATAGCAGCATCTCGACTACTAAGGCTACGGCACAACCCCAGATAAATAAAACAAGAGCTAACAGTGGCTGTCAAGGTGACCAAATCCGAGAAGAAACAGGCGACTCCGCTGTGGAGTCTATAGGATGAGTACAGAAAGATTGCAATCAACAACATTAAAATCATCTGGCTCGATCCGACGCGCAACTCATTCTTCTAAGTGACTTAATATTCCCACTAAGATGAATAAAACTAGGAGCGACGTGCAACTCATTCTTCTAAGTGGCTTAATATTCCCACTAAGATGAATGAAACTAGGAGCGACGCACAACTCATTCTTCTAAGTGGCTAAACATTCCCACTAAGACGAATGAAATCAGGAGCGACGCGCAACTTATTCTTCTAAGTGGCTAATATTCCCACTAAGATGAATGAAATCTGGAGCGACGCGCAACTTATTCTTCTAAGTGGCTAAACATTCCCACTAAGATGAATTAAGACAGGAGCGACGCGCACCACATTCTTCTAGATGGCTTAACATCCAAACAAAGATTGATAAAGACACGATTCGGCGCGCATCTCATTCTTCTAAGTGGCTTAACATCCCAACCAAGATTGATAAAGACACGATTCGGCGTGCACCTTATTCTTCTAAGTGGCTTAACATCCCAACCAAGATTGATAAAGACACGATTCGACGCACACCTCATTCTTCTAAAGGGCTTAACATTCTACCAAGATCAATGAAATTGAAAGCTGCCTTTCGAGTGTTCATCAATGCCTACAAGAATTCTCTACAGAAAGGAGTGCATCTCATTGCAGACTGAGAGGAGTATCTAAAGGATCCAAATGAAATCTGATGAATACACCTCACCACAAACCGAGTGGAGTATCTTAAGGACCTAGACAAAATCATTATCATCATTGTTCTTGTTTGATCCATCAGCAATGACTTGGGCTTTAGATTGTTTAACTAAGTTCATTATCATCAAGACTTAAAAGTTACCTTGTTTGGTTCGAGGAAACAGAATTTTAACATTCCAAACAACCAAGTTCACGATGTCTTCAAATCAGACAAAGTGAGCAATCAGTCAACAAAATTTTGGGATCCAAAGTATTTCAAAAATTTATCCCAGTCAACCACAAACTTTTAAAAACTTTAGAGGGGGTTCTGTAGGCTGTCTAAAAATCATAATAGATAGTTCATCCACATCAAGCTTCGATAATGAGAGTTACAATTAGATGACATTCATGCCAACAAATGTAAGCTGCAAATGGAGGACTTTTCACATAGATCGAGAAGAGTTATAATTCAACGATACTTCCAACAACTGATGAAAACTCTATTCAGCAGTCTTCACAATCTATAGTGAAAGTTATAATCTGACGACTTTCATGCCCCACAACAGCTAAAGTGAGGACTACTGAACAATAGTCCTTGCAACGCTCTACAGAAGAAGTTACAAATCAACTAGCCTCTTCTGAAACGCGGAACTCATCTTCGCGTTACGATTCTTGAAATGCAGGTGACCCCCACGTTTCCAAGCTGCAACAAGCAAAACGCGAGTGGCCCTCACGTTTTCGACGTTCAGTCAACACCCAACCTCGCGTCTCAATTCCAAGATGCGAAGTTAGGGTTCTGAATGCCAGATTGGGCGTTTGACTCATTCAAATATGAGTCGAACGGTTTTAGAATCGTTTTCCTCACGATTTGAGGAAATCAAGCCCACTTAGGAGCGGATTTAGAGGGCAGTTAAACCTCTTATCTACCTATAAAACCTCAACAAACCCAATGGAGTAAGGGTTGGATTTTTAGCATCTAAAACCGTACAAGGAGGTTGGGAGCTTAGGATTTTTCTCTGGAGATAGCAGAGGCGAATTCTTCGAAGCAGAAGATTTAACTCAGATTTAGAGGATCAAATCTAAAAGAATCCTTCAGCAACAGAAAACATGCTTGGCCATTAACCGAATTTTCGGTTCTAACAACTCTTTTCACAGAGTTCTAACTCGTGCTGAGTTCTAAAAACTCGTTAAGAGTTATTCATTAATCTTTCCATAGAAGTTCATTGTTCCCATAAGATAAGAGACGGTTGGATCGTCAACGGAGAGCAAATTTGACGCAAGCAATCGAAGGAGGCACTCCATCGCTACCAAGAAGAACCCAGTTTTAAACAAAGGGGAGAATCAAATTCATTCTCCTCTCTTTTGTAATCAGGAAATCCAAATTGTCATCGATTTTGAGATAATACAAGTCAATTTTCTTTCATTTCTTTTATTACAAATTTTCCACAAACAACTCCTTCTCTGCATCAGCCTTGGGTGATTGTGCACTAGATAACTTGAACTAGCTTCCAAGGGGCGTGCTAACGACCTTAGCATTCTGCATGTTAAATCTCTGAAGTACTTTCTCAATGTATTCAGACTGACTCAACTTCAACATCTCCTCAGTCGCATCCTGGCTGATCCGTATCCCAAGAATCTACTTCGCAGCACCCAGATCCTTCATGGCAAACTCCTTTGCTAAATGCTTCTTTAGCTTGTTTATCTGTTGTAAACATGATCCTACAACTAACATGTCATCAACGTACAGCAATAACACGATATAGCTGGACTCGAACCTCTTGAAGTAATAGTAATGATCTGAATTACATCTGCCATAACCATTGCTCTGCATGAAGTTATCAAACTTCTTATACCACTGCCGTGGATCATGTTTCAATCTGTATAAGCTTTTCTTAAGTCTACACACCATCTCTTCCTTTCCTTCCTTAATAAAGCCAACAGGTTGCTTCATATAGATTTCTTCATCCAAGTCACCATGAAAAAAGGCACTCTTCACATCTAACTGCTCAAGGTAGAGATTTTCAACAGCTACCATGCTCAACACCACCCTGATGGTTGTGAGCTTCACAACGGGGAAAATATCTCTGTATAATCCACTCCTTCCCGCTGTTGGGACCCCTTCACTACTAATCTGGCCTTGTATCTCTTCCTTCTATCACTTTCTTGCTTGACTCGGTAAACCCACTTGTTATGTAAGACCTTTTTCTGTGGAGGTTGCTGGGCTAACTCTCATGTCTCGTTCAAGTGGAGAGAATCTATATCTTATTTTATTGCATGCACCCACTGCTGAGATTCACTCACTTGCATAGCCTCCTCATAGCATTTTGGTTCTCTGCTATCTGTCAAAAGTAGGTAGTCTAGTAATGAGAGATACCTAGGATTCGGTTTGGATACCCTGGATGACCTCCTAAGCTCCTCACCCTAGGTAGTCGGTTCTGCACCTGGAGTCTCCTCCGTTCTTTGGTTAGAATTGATGTTATCTCCCCCATCTGGAAATTTCTCCAAATCCATGTACTCAGATGCACCCACGTCTATAGTGCTGCTCCTATTGCTTTAGCCCTCCTTGACATTATCCCTGTCCTTATACATCACTTCCTTATTGAATATGACGTCTCGGCTCCTAATGATTTTCCTGTTCTTCTCACCCCACAGACGATACCCGAACTCATCATACCATATTCAATGAATGTACACTTCAGTGACTTAGCTTCTAGCTTGCCCCTTATATGATCACTGATGTGGACATATGCCACGCACCCAAAGACTCTCAAGTGTGAGAGATTAACCTTCTTGCCACTCCAAACCTCTTCCGGAATCCCAAAGTCCAATGGAACTGATGGCCCGTGATTTATCAAGTACACTGCTGTATGCACTGCGTTCGTCCAAAAAGTTTTAGGCAGACCTGCATGTAGACGCATGCTCCTCACACGCTCTATCAGCGTTCTGTTCATTCTTTCTGCTACACCATTCTGTTGCGGCGTTCCTAGGGTAGTCCTCTCTAAACGAATCCCGTTCAGAGCATAGAACTTCTTGAACTCCTCTAGTTTATATTCTCCATCATTGTCTGATCTCAGATACTTCACTTTTAGATCTGTTTCATTCTCCACCATGGCTTTCCACTTCTTGAAGATGTTGAATAGCTCTGATTTGTGCTTCATAAAGTATACCCACACCTTCCTCGAGTGATCATCGATAAAGGTGACATAGTATGTCGAACCGCCAAGAGAAGACACTCTAGTTGGACCACATACATCTGTATGAACAAGCTCTAGCTTGTGAGTTTTAGGTGGACTTCCACTCTTCAGAAAACTAACTCTCTTCTGCTTCCCGAAGATGCAGTCTTCACAAACACCAATTTCTACTGAATCGATGCTGGTTAGTTTCCCTTCTGAGTGTAGAATCTTTACACCCTTCTCACTCATGTGTCCCAGCCTGTTGTGCCACAGATCTGTACTCTTCTTGCCTACAGGAATCGCGAGGGTGTCACTCACGTGGGAAGTTAGGTAGAGGGTACCGGTCTTGTTGTCTCAGGCAACCACCATTGTACCGTTAGAGATTTTATATGAATCTCTGGTGAATGCTGTAATATAGCCTTCTGCTCCAAGCTGGCCAACCAAAATAAGATTCCTCTTTAGTTTCGGTACGTGTCTGACATTCTTCAGAGACTACTTAGAGCCCTTCAACTGTATTTGCACATCACCTCTTCCAATGACAATACAGGGTTCATTATCCCCCAAGTATACTTTCCCAAAGTCCCCTGATATATAGTTCTGAAATAGTCTTCTATTAGTAGTTGTAAAACCCCGTATTTTTGTTATGAATAAATGTGCGATCTATTGGTGATAGATAAATTTGTATCATAGCTAGAGATCATGGAGGTACCTAATAACAAGTTATTAGAGTTGATATGAGTGTATGTATATAGAGTTTTGTGCATTGGTTTTACAAATAAGCAAAACATACACGATCAGGATTTTTGTCTGCTCAGTCGACTCATGAGTCGACTAATGAGTCGACCAATGAGTCGACTTACGATCTGAAATTCTGTTTTCTTTTCGGGTCTGTTCGGGTTTTGGGGTTCGGGTTTATTTTGGGTTTAATCGCTTGTTTATATCCTCTCCTACCCGAGAATCTTCATCAGAACTCAAAACCCTAGCCCACTCTCTCCCCTCAAACCCTAGTTTGTTTTTGGTAAAATTTTGAGGGATTTTGAGGAGTTCTTCAGCAGCTTTGGGCATTACAGCGAAAGGGGATGTGTTCTCTCTCGTTTCTAGAGATCTAACAGCACCTGAGGCGAGTAACATCTCGCCCAACTCTGCACCCTTTTTATTTACATGTTTTCACTAAGTTTTATTTTGGATTTTTGAGCCTAAAACGTATTTTGTGCATAAAGATAGATTCTTTATAAAATGGGTTGCAAGAATTTAATGTTTCAGTTTATAAAAAACTCACCAATGTTTTGTAAGTTAAGATCCAGATCTGGAATTTGATTTTAAACATGGGTTTTATTGTGATTTATTGATTTAAATATGTTTTAAATATGTATAAATATGTTTAGGATTTTGGTAGATGTAATTGCATGTTAATCTTTCATTTTAATATGGTACAATTATGCTAGAAATCGTATTTTTATTACTGGAAATGATAAAGAGTATCATTAGGTTGAAATTTTACAAATGAACATCGTATGCATGAAATCTGGAAATCTATCTGATCAGTCGACCTATCAGTCGACTTATCAGCCGACTTATGAGTCGACTGATGAGTCGACCAATTTGTCGACTGATAGGAAATTTATAGCTTTTCTTCTCTTCTGTCTGTCAGGTCGACCAATGAGTCGATCAGATGATCCCAGTCGACTCGTGAGTCGACTGTTGAGGAAAATTCTAGTTTTCCTTAGTTTGGATCTGTTTGGATTGTTTCTGTTTAACCGAAACTGTTTGGACATATTTACTGTTATGGCGTGTTTCTATGTGAACGAGGAGTCGCCTCGAATATCTAATATTAGAAATTTATGTTTATTTTGTATCTCTATAGGTGATATGACTTACGAACACGAGTTTAGTTTTGCACACCGAGACACGTGTGAAATTTGTGTATATGCATCTTTCATATATTGCATTTAGTCCATGTATTGGGTAATTATTATGTGCAGCCCATGTGTTGGACATTTATTTTTCAGTCCATGTGTTGGGCAATTTTCATATGCAGTCCATGTGTTGGACATCCACTACATCTATATTAGTCCATGTGTTAGACACTTGTTTAGACCTTAAGTCTGACACTTATACTTACATAGGCTGGACATGACACTTATGTGGGTTGTGACATGACACAGTACATAAGTTCTGAGATGGGTTTGTATTCTTTTTATTATTCCTGTATTAGATTCTGGGTTTGGTATTTAGGGATTTACAATTTGGGCTACAAAGTATATACATGAGGGTTTCCTTGTTTGGATTATTTCGCTCGACGTACCTATGCTCGTATTGTAATTTCCTAAATACTAAAATCCTCTTATTATTATGGATTTACAATTTGAGCTACAAGGTATATACATGAGGGTTTTCTTGTTTGGATTATTTCGCTCAACGTACCTATGCTCGTATTGTAATTTCCTAAATAGGATCAGTGATTTTATGTATATATGTATTAACTGTATTTTCTATATACAACGAGCCCTCTCCCTTGGGGTTGGTTGTGATGTTACTCACTAGCGCTTTGATGCTCAATTTCCCTCCCCATTTCAGGTAATGAGCCAGGTGCACGGAGAGTCACAGATTTTTGATGACGAAGCACTATAGTGATGCGGCTGTCTATTATAGTTATATTTTGTTTTGGAGCTCCACTGTAGATTTTTGTTTAGACATTTGAGGGTTTTATTCTAGAAGTTGTAAAGATTATGTGCCTTATTTTTTTACTCAAACATCTTGTATTTGAGACTTGTTGAGAACTCCAGTTTAATTATTTCAGACATTGA
>BQKN01067430.1:0-13607 GCA_022839385.1 Asparagus kiusianus
AGTCAACATTTCTTTCTTGTCTTTTTACATCAAATTTCCAACAAACAAAAGATGGCGACTCTGCTGGGGACTAGCTTCTCTGATGAGGAAGTGGTGGCGCAATCCGACGTCCACCTCACCGGAACCACCGTCGAAACTCTCGTCGTAGAGTTCGACCAAGCCAAGTTTGAGGAGGTTCTCTCCTCTGGGTCGCTTAGCCCTAAAGCTAGGCGTGATACCCACAAGACCTCTAAGGAGGTCACCACTGCTGCTGAGATGCCAAAGAGAGCCCTCTCTTTTGGCCAAGACCTTAAACTCGCTCTGCGAGTTGAAGACTCCTCCCCCGTATCACTACGGCGCATAATAGGTCAAAAGAGACCTATGTCGGAGGAAAACCCAATCAACGCCGACGACGCTGCGGCTAAGGCGTTGAAACAAGCAAAGAAAAACGCCGCTCGACGGAGGAGAAGATCCATGCGGCGAGCATATCTGCGGAATAGCCGAACTTCGGCCCAACACAAGAACTGCGTTTCTGAAAATTTGCCCGAACCCTGCGTTTCTCCTCTAGAACGCACACTTCGTGGCAACGAACCCGACTATGAGCCTCGGGTTATCCAGCTCAAACGCGACCCTCAATGGCGCGTTGTTCAACCCAGACGCACACCTCAGGAGTGCGTCCCAAAACGTGACTCCCAAAGGCACGTTCAACCATCCCAACGCACACCACAGCTGTGCGTTCAGTCAAAACAGGACCCCCAGGGGTCTGTTCAAACATCCCAACGCACACCACAGCTGTGCGTTCAGTCAAAACAGGACCCCCCAGGGGTCTGTTCAAACATCTAAACGCACACCTCAAGGGTGCGTTCAAACAAAACCTGACCCTCAGGGGTCTGGGTCATCAACCAAACGCACATCACAAGTGTGCGTTCAAACAAAGAACGACCCTCAGGGGTCTGTTTCAACATCAAAACGCACACCACAAATGTGCGTTCAATCAGGACAAGATCCACAAGGATCTGTTCCATCAGTAAAGCACAGGCCTCGACCTCGTGTTTATAAACCAAAGCGCGACCTTCATGCTTCGCTTCAAGAACATGACACGGTCCGTCAGGTTCAAAAAGGGCGGCATGGATTTAATGTTCATGTCCAACCCATTCAAAGGCAGGGGGTTCCATCTCCACCTTCACAAAACCGTTCCCAGGTCTCCGACTTGCGGGAACTACTATCAAGAGGAAGGCCAACACAGCAAGTGGCCCATTCTTGTCAGTGTGAACGGCTCATTTCCGCTGTCCTATCTGAATGCAGTTGTTGTTCACCTACGCCTAGGCAGTCGGTGTTCAACAGGTTAACGAGTGTCGTTAGACCTCCCAAACGACAACGACGACAGAAGAAGGCCTCTGAAATTGAATATCCTGAGGTCACCATTAACATGATTGGAAGAGGAAGAGCTTCACATTCTGATTCTGACGAGTCACAAAGAAGTCATTCCCCAACTGTTATGGAAATTTGTGACCAGTTCGAAGGAGTATATCGGAATACTCGGACTCGGACAGGAGCTATTCGTCCGGTTGACTATCAAAAGTTAGCCAAAGGGATTACAACAAGTGATGAACATTCGGCAATAGCCGAATCTCAATCTTCAAGTTCTGTCGGAGTACGAGAAGTTTCTGCCTACATGGCAGCGAATCCCGAGGATATAGCCAAAAGGGTAGACGAACATCACGTCATACTCCAAGCGCAACAAGAGACCCTTCTTCAAATGAAGGATATGTTAGCCCAGCTTCTGGCAGAAAAAGGGCAAAAACCCGAATCTTCCCGGAGGACAACGTCAAAGGGAAAGCAAAAAGCTCACGAACATTCAGATCGTGAGACTCACAACCTGGAATCCTCTTCTGAAGGTGAGAAAGAGGTAGAAAGAGAACTCCATCCTCAGTCCACTAAAATGGATGAATTGGAAGCTCGCCTCAATGCAATCGCCAACAGAAGTGAACTCCGCGAAGAAGGAGTGGTGAGGCCTTATCCTGCTGAGTGGGATATAGCTCCTTACCCACCAAAATTCAAAGCTCCAACATTACAGCCTTTCGATGGCACGGGATCACCAAATCAGCATATCTACTACTTCAAGTCTCAAACCGGAGATGTAGTAGCAAATGATGCTATCCTGACTCGCTTGTTCATCGGCACTCTTAAAGGGGTAGCCTTTGAATGGTTTATGAAGCTGCCTGCTGGGTCTATTCAGAGATGGGTAGATTTGGAAAGGCTTTTCCTAGCCAGGTTCTTTGAGGACGACACCGAGGTCTCGGTCCCGACTCTTCTTGCCACTAAACAAAGGAAAGGAGAGTCCATCAAGGCATATGTGGAGAGATTCCGCAGCATGGCATTGCGATGCCCTTCAGGTATGACTCAATCAACTCTGGTTGAAACTTGCAGGCACAACCTGCAGACTCAGCTCTTGGCTCAGATGGGAGTAGCAGAATGTCGCTCCTGGAGACAACTGGTATCGCAAGGAGAACAAGCCGAAGAGATTGTAGCTCGGGTGAAAGCCGAAGAAGCTGCACAGCCCAAACCGCAACAACAACAACAACAGCAGCGTAATCAGAACAATGCCCAACGGTCTAAAGGAAAAGAGACCTTAGCAGCTGATTACACACGAGTGCCGCCTCCCACGAATCAGGGCAAAACGCCTAATAAGCAAAAAGCGCCCAAACAATATTCCTTCAAGGAGGAGCATGTGGACACCTTGTTCCAGCTGTTGCGGAAGAACAATAAACTACAGCTTCCTGAAGTCCGGAAACCAGATGAAGCAGGAAAGGTCGATGACCCTAATTACTGCCGCTATCACAGATTCCTGGGCCATCCTACCAGGAGGTGTTACATCTTTAAAGATATTCTCCAAAACTTGGTGGACGCTAAAGTGCTCACTCTGAAGCCTGAGCAGAAGACGGTGTCTACCAACATGATAGCAGTGCAGTTCGGTGACTTCCCGCCAGTAGCAACCGCAGATGGCGTGGTCCCTATCCACAAGGGCGAAATGCACCTGAAGAATACTGACTTGCATAGTCAGAAAGACAAGGGACTGGTACCCCTCACCACTCCAAAAGGGGAGATCATGTGGGTTCATCCTGATTTGGTCGGAGATCAACAATGGACGAACACCTCGTCCAAGAAGAAAAAAGGAAAGGCTAAGGCATCCAACATGATTAGCCCCTCTGTTAATGAGAACGATGATTTGCTCAAACCACTTACCGACTCAGAAGATGAGAGGATTGTTCTAGCGGCATATCCAGAAGGCAACCCCGGCACTCGGTCAGGGAAGGCTTACTTGAGAGATTACAACCAGAACCCTCAAGAAACTGAAGAACAGCCCCAAGACGCTGGGGGTTCTGTACCAAAGAAGCCTGCTGATAAAGGGAAGCAGAAGGAAATCCGGTTCAACAGAAATCTCCACCAGGAATCTGGAGAATCGAGTACTCCCTTTCAATTCAATGTCATGGCGCAGCTGGCCAACATACCGGCCAGAATCACATTATATGAGCTCCTAAGGTTGTCGAAAACTACCAAAGAGGCTCTAATTGAAGCTTTGAAGAATACGGAGAGCTTCGCCACACAAGTTGCTCCAATTCCCGAAGTTTCTGAAGATCAAACTTGTCGGCAATGTCTGCAAGCTGCAAGAAGTCTACCTTGTATATCGTTCACTCAAGAAGATATGCAGGTTAAACACAAACATGACAGACCTTTGTATTACATAGGGTATATCGGATCGTCCGAAATCAGTCGTGTTCAGGTTGACCCGGGCTCTGCACTCAGCATCATGCCTTATAGGGTCATGCAGGTCTTAGGGATCCCTATGCACAGGTTGCACACTACCCAGACCACCATTTTCGGGTTCAATGCAAACAGCACTCGGCCCCTTGGGAAGATAAAGCTCAGATGTCAAATTGGAGACCTCAAGTCCGAGGTGACATGCTACATCATAGACGCAGACACTTCCTACAATCTATTGTTAGGAAGGCCCTGGATACATGCAAACCGCATTGTCCCGTCTACCCTGCATCAGGTCATGAAATATGCCAATGATGAGGGAGAAGTCCGAACTCTAATTGCAGAAAAGTATCCCTTCCGAGGAGTGGAAAACTTTCACACAGACTCGGTTTTCTACCTGGAATCTCAGGAAAAAGAAGATGCGGACAGTGGCAATGAAGCTGACATTGAACCAGATCCTGGAGAAGATTGTCCGTGGGAATTGAACTTAGATGTTATGGGTCAAGATGAGGGAAATAATAATGTACCGAGCGAGGGCGAGTGGTGCATTAATGAAGATTTTCTTTTAGCGTACTTGCCTGATGTGTCCTCTAGTAATGAACCAGTAGAGAATAATTCTAATGCAGGTACTGACCCATGGCACACACTGTGCACGAAAGCATCACTTGCTTTGCCTCTCAAGTCATCCTTTGCATCGGATGAAGAAACAGAAGATGTACAGAAGGCTTTCTTCAAAGTCCCGTCCAAAAGGAAAGGGCAGAAGCCAATCTGCTTTGGCAAAGTCAAACCCGAACAACTCAAACGAGGAAGTTCAGAGGAAAACGACGGAAGCCCCAAATTCCATTACCATGAACCCAATTCTATACACTTAATGAAACGAATGGGGTATAACTTTAATGAGAAACAGGGTCTGAATTTCGGAAAAGGTAGACGAACCCCGATCCGAATGTCTCTAACTCCTATAGGAAAGCCTCCAGATTATTATCAAAAAACTGGAAGGGGCTTAGGTTATGTCACAACTCCCCCTGCCTCAGAAAATGATATCAGTAATTATCTGCGTCAAGATCATTCATCTGGAACATCTTCCTGGGAATCCGATGTCAGTGTTGGACCTTTCTTTAAAGGTCTGACTGTAAACATGGCTTCAACTAGTCACCCTGATGAAGATGCAGGGGGTGATGAAGAGTTAGTCGAATCAACTGACGATCCTTGGATCAAGCGTCTTAACATCTTGTGGGATATGCGCTTCGAACAACGCGAACCACCCACTGAAGATAAGGTGATCCAGGTCAATATGGGAGACGAGTCTGACCCCAAACCTATCTTTATAGCTGAAGACCTGTCATCATCCGAAAAAGAAGACCTTATATCTCTCATCCGAGAGTATATAGATGTCTTCGCTTGGAATTATGAAGATATGCCTGGCCTGGACCCGAAGGTGGCCGTGCACCGTCTCAACATCGATCCGGATGCAAAACCCGTTAAACAACAACAACGCAGGTTTCGTCCAGAGATCATGGAATCAATTGAGTCAGAAGTTAAAAAGCTTATAGACTCAGGTTTCGTTAGGGAGGAACAACACCCGGATTGGGTGGCCAACATTGTTCCAGTTCCTAAGAAAAACGGTAAGGTCCGGATATGCATTGACTTTCGCGACCTTAATGCAGCTTGTCCGAAGGACGAATTCCCGCTTCCTATCACGGATGTTATGATCGATAACACCTGCGGATATGAAAGGATGTCTTTTATGGATGGATTCTCCGGGTACAATCAGATCAAGATGCACCCAGATGACGAGAAGCATACCGCATTCAGAACACCGCTGGGGGTGTATTGCTACACAGTGATGCCCTTCGGCCTGAAAAATGCAGGTGCAACTTATCAACGAGCAATGAACACAATCTTCCGTGAGCATCTGCGAAAGAAGATCGAGTGCTACGTCGACGATATAGCAGTGAAAAGCCAACATAAAGGTGATCATCTTGCAGACTTGAGGACAATGTTCGAAATCATGCGGACACATCAGCTGAAGATGAACCCTACAAAATCATTTCTTGGGGTATCAAGTGGAAAATTCCTGGGATTTATCGTCACATCCAAGGGAATTTCTCTTGATCCCGAGAAAGTACGTGCCATTCAAGACATGTCACCTCCGAAGAATCTCAAAGAGCTCAGAGGTTTGCAAGGTAGATTAGCCTACATTCGAAGATTCATATCAAATCTTTCTGGGCGCTGCCAGCCTTTCTCTAAGCTCATGAAGAAAGGGATATCTTTTGTTTGGGATGCTGAGTGTCAAAGAGCATTCGAAGAGATTAAGAGATATCTCACTCAACCGCCAGTTCTCGTGGCCCCGATATCAGGAAAACCGTTCCTGTTATATGTGAGGGCTATGGATCATTCTCTCGGAGCTTTGTTAGCCCAGAACAACGATCAAGGTCAAGAGCAAGCCATCTATTATCTGAGCAGGACTATGATGGGCGCCGAACACCGGTACAATCCGGTCGAAAAAGAATGTCTCGCCTTGGTATTCGCAATTCAAAAGATGCGACATTACCTAGTTGGACAAACCATTCAGGTCGTCTCTAAGGTGAATCCCTTGAGAGTTCTGATGACGAAACCATCATCTCTGAATAGTCGACTAGCAAAGTGGGCTATTCTCTTGTCACAATACGACATGCAGTTCATGCCTCAAAAGGCGGTTAAGGGTCAAGCATTGGCAGACTTCTTAGCCGATCACCCAGTATCGGGAACGTCTAAGTTGTATGAAGAATTACCTGACGAAGTCGCTGAAGCTTGCGTCATCCAGGAAGTTACGCAAGTGTGGAAGTTATTCTTCGATGGCGCGTCTAGAGCAAACCCTCATGGAGCAATCACTGCGGGAGTGGGAGTCGTACTAGTCTCTCCGAATGGTCATGTAATCCCAAGAGGATTCTCCTTAATCGAACCTTGCACCAACAATGTAGCGGAGTACAATGCTCTGTTATTAGGAATGCAATGTGCCGAAGAACTTAATGTTCAGTACCTCGAGGCTTACGGTGACTCTCAGCTAATCGTTAATCAAGTCCGAGGAGAATACGAAGTACGTCATGAGGATCTGATCCCATACTACTTCGCAGCGCTAGAACAAGCTCAAAAGTTCGAAGGTTTCTTCATTGAATATGTACCACGAGCTCAGAATGCGTATGCAGATGCTTTAGCCTCCTTGGCAACTTCATTAGCACTGCCACCGGAAGTTGAAACAACGATTCCAGTCATGGGACGGAGACTATGCTTTTCCAAAATCCCCATGGAGGAAGATCCAGACGAGACGACGTCAGGTGAAGTCTGTACGGCATTTATGGAGTTTGAAGCTAGGGATTGGCGGTTCCCCTACATCGACTATGCCCTGTATGGAATTCTGCCCGATAATCCTAAGGAAGCGGCTTCTATCAAACGAAAAGCCCTCCGATTCTATTACGATGCAGTTTCTCAAGTCCTGTATCGCAAATCACACGATGGAGTCTTACTTAGATGCCTTTCCCGAAATGAAGCGAAGGAGGCTCTCAAAGAGGCTCATGACGGGTTGTGTGGAGCTCATCAGCCCGGAGCTAAATTAGGAGATCGCCTCCGACGAATCGGTTATTATTGGCCGAAAATGTTTTCAGACGCGATTGACTATGCTAAACATTGTCACGCATGTCAGATTCATGGGGATTTTATCCACCAAGCACCTGGAAATCTACACCCCACGTCGGCATCCTGGCCTTTCGAAATGTGGGGTATGGATATTGTAGGACCGATTTCCCCTCCGACGTCCAAGGGACACCGGTTCATTCTGGCTGTGACCGATTACTTCTCCAAATGGGCGGAGGCAGTCCCGTTAAAAGAAGTCAAGACTTCAAACGTAATCAAGTTCATCAAACATCACGTCGTCTACCGTTTTGGAGTACCACGACGAATAGTTCACGATAACGGGACGCAATTCGTCAGCTTCGGATTCCAGAGATTCTGTGATAAATTCAGAATCCAAAGTGTTGCATCTACGGCGTATTATCCGCCGGCAAATGGTCTTGCAGAAGCGTTCAATAAAACCATAGTGAAACTTCTCAAGAAATTTGTTTCCAAGAGTCGACGTGATTGGGACGAAAGGCTCGGCGAATGTCTGTGGGCCTACCGCACAACAGTGAGAACCCCTACAAGAGCTACACCATTCTCCTTGGTATACGGCTGTGAGGCGGTATTGCCATTAGAGATTCAGATCCCTTCTCTGAGAATCGCGGTGGCAACCGGATTAACAGAAGAAGAAAAACATCAACGACGTCTGCAAGAACTCGAAGCCTTGGACGACAAACGATTCAAGGCTCAGCAGCAGATTGAATTGTATCAAGCCCGTATTTCCAAAACCTACAACAAAAAGGTTAAGGAACGGATTTTCAAGAAAGGCGATCTGGTTTTGGCTAACAGACGACCCATGGTAATGACACACAAAACCAAAGGGAAGTTTAATCCTAAATGGGAAGGGCCATTCGTAATAGATTCAGTCTATTCGGGTGGAGCTTATCGCCTTATCAATCAAAAAGGAGACAGGCTCATGATGCCAATTAATGGGAAATTCCTTAAAAGATATTTTCCGTAAATCATGTAGCCCACTTCTTGTTCTTGTAAATTCCAGCCGAGTCGGGCTGGGGGTTGCCAATTCATAATGCATTTCGGGAATAAATTGTAATTTTTCTTGTCTTGTATGTCGTCATGTTAACATTACACCTCTGACGAATGAAGTTTTCTGGAGTTATTCTAAGTAATAATGAAGAGAATTTCAGTTTTATGCCAAATTAACATGGCACTTATGACTTTCGTTTTACTCTTCGTTGTCTCGAATTAAAATTCAGCAAAAAGAGATAATGAAGACTAAAATGATATCGTTTTCATTCAATACTTCAAATTGACGTACAAAGGTGAAGACGATCGAAGTAAAAACGATACACAATTACTCCTTAGCAAAAAGAAATGCAAATCCTAGGCGTTGGGATCCATCAGCTTAAAAGACTTGAGTTTGGATTTTAAAGCTGATATTTTATCCTCACGAGCCTTCTTGACCTCTTCTGTTATCTGGCTCTTGAGATCCTCTTCATTCGGTGCTGCTGCTGCGAGTTCTCGCCTAATGTTATCAGCGATGGCAAGTTCGTCGCAATAACCTTCGAGGAGCCTGTTACAGTAACCAGCTAGCCCTTTGAAAATTTCCATACCGTCGGCGAGTTGAGCATTTATTTGCGGTGCCTCAACGCCAGCACGAGTAAGTTCTGTTGCTTTATCCCGGAGATCAACAGCAAGTTTGCCCATGTCGCCTTGTGACCGGAGGAGTTCTTCACGCAAGTGAGCAACACGAGATTCTGCTTCGGATAAGCTCTTCTGGAGAACCTCTTGCTGTCGCGCTTTTAAAGCCTTAGCCTCAGAGAGAGCTTGATCCACTTCTGATCCTATGTCATCACGCTGCAGCATAGAAAGGAACTCCAGCTCATACTCCAAGATAATGATACCCTCGCGACAATTTTCGGTCCATACTATATCCCCTTGGTCCCTAATTTTGGCAACACACTCCAGCAGATGGGGTTCAAAGACCTTGAAACTCACATCCCCGAGACTGACGACGTCAATGGTCATTTGCATACAATGCTCTAGTTGTTCGATAAGCTTTCTTAAAGTTTCCGAGCTTGGGGGTGGAGCAGTTGGGTAAGTAAAACAACTCGCATAATCAGTGCGAATAGGACGGTCGACAGCTTCAGAAGACGGCCCTTCGGGCATACTTGGTGCTGGATCCGGGATGGTTAATCCCTGCCCAGCTGCCATTATTTCTGGATCAGAAGGAGCAGCCGGGAGTATGGTCTCCTCTGTCTCCTCAGGAGACGCAACATGTGCCGACTTGATGGCATCCCCCATCAACTTGGACTTTTTGGAAGTCTTAGCTGCAGTAGGTTTCCGCTTGCGTATTTTCTTGTCATACTGGGCAACCTCATCAGCAGTAAGAGCCTTCTTCCCTGATGATCTCAAAGAGCGAGACTTAGGAAGGGATGCACTCTCGAAAACTTCTTTAGTGTCCTCTTCTTCAAAGGGTTTAGCAACAGGTAATCCCTTCGGGATCTCTTCGATTCCAGCTGCTTCTCGTTCGCAGGACAGATAATCCTCAATACCCGGTAATCGAGTCCTGCCAGAGCCACTTCTCGACTTATAAAGCCCCCGGATTTCATTTATACACGAAGTGTATATATCATATTCTGGGATTTGAGAAGCCTTGTCAAACCAATCGCGGAAATCCGCCACAGTGGAGCAGCTAGGCGGCAAACTAGGCAAAGTGAATTGCGCATGGGTTCCTCGGGCGAGGAAGAAATACCAAGCACGGGCCCCTTCATATAAATTTCCAATATGAGCTAATCGCGGGTTAGGGTTGCCAACATAAAGCTGGTCGTACCCAAATTGTCGAGCGAAGCGCGAAGGGATATAAGGCTCAATTATGCATCTCTCGCCTAATCGAAGGACCAAGTAGCCCACTCGGATGGCGAGAAGCCATTGGAAAGTTCCCATGTTTAAGAGTGAGGATTCCTCAAAGATCACGTCACCAAACTTCGGGCCTTCTTCTTCAGCCCCGTCGAAACAAGGGCGACAGCAAAAAAGATCATAGTTGTTTTCCAGAGATAAGAGTTGTCTGGCCCGGACTATATACACAGTCGTCCATGCGGCCGACTCAAGCCTCTGGATGAAAGGAACAGAAGTTTCATTGTCATGCACGATCCCCGTCATTAACGAGGGACAATGCAGCACGAACCAAGCCACTAGATAAGTATAGGGCATGGGAACGCGGGGTTGAAAAGTCTTCCAGACTTTCCTCCCGGCAATATTCATCTCTTTGACATCGAGGAGCTCGGAGGTCAAATCTCGTAAGCCTCTCTGCAGACAGCCCGTCATTGCAGGGAGAAGACTTAGTGGTTTCCCATAAGTCAGGAGAACAGCGGGATAAACTACCTCAACCAAGATCGATTCTGTTGGTCTCGACGGCACAACACACCGTTTCAACCATAGCATCAAGAAGCCAGCAAAGAGTGCCATGTCAGAAATGGGAGTAGCGGCTTGATGATGAAAGCTCTCAAACTCACTGCCGGCTTCGAACCCATCTTCTAAATGTTGATTCTTATAAACAGCCTGAGTAGCCCTGGTGCGGGCTTTAATACTCCCAGCAGAGTTGACAGCAAGACGGGTCACTTTAGAGTCTTTCTGACCCAAGTTTTGAAATAAGTAATCCGCCCAAGCAGTATGCATAAGGCCACTCCCGCGTGTTCCGGCAACTTGAGCGCAGATATGGAAATGACACATTAATTCCCAAAAAGTGTCATAAATTTCCGGATGAGCAGTCTTTAAAATGGATAGTTCCTCAGTGGTGGGGACAAACTCTTCATATGGCGTTTGGCCAAAAGATAGTCCCGATATCGCATGCATCTCGTGGAGAGCAAATCCCAACTCCCCAACAGGTGTGAAGAAAGTGCAGCTATCCGGATTGTACCGCTCCAGCATAGCATAGAAGCAGGGATAGTTCTGAACAATCCCGCGTCTCGTAGCCTGTACTGATATCGTAAGGCCAGACTGAGTAAGAGGCTCCTTGAGTTCCTCTAAGACAAAATCCACCATCCTAGTCCACCAGCCGTCCTCTCCAGAGAACAACCAGCCTGGAGAACGAAAAGCTTGTGCAGGGAATTCCCCGCGAGAAGCAAGAAACTGGCGTATGAACATGTTCACTGGAAGAGGCGCTTCCCGACTAAGTTCTTTCTTCTCAAATCTACCAGGTCTTAAGCCTTTGAGTTGCCCACCAATTTGGACGCGAGAGGATCGACCTGATCCAAACGATACGTTCTCCTTCTCTTTGACAAGGTCGAAGGCCAGACCCCTGCGACCACCAACACTCAGGAAGTAGGAAAGTGGGTACATTCTCTTCATACTAGGAAGGAACAGTAATCGATCATCGACTCTTCGTAGCATCCGGGAGTCCTCTACACACCCAACTTGCCCATCAGCAGATATATGGTCTCCGAACAAAAATGATGGTTTGACAAATTGATCCAGACCCGCGGGAGTTTCCAGATCCACATCGGTGACTAGAGCTCTAAGAGTGGAACTCCCAACAGACCTAATCAAATGTGCCCGTTCCAAGCTCGGAAAAGTGCACAAAGGAATTTCTCTGCGAAGACCAAAAGCTCTCCCCACTTCTGGATCATCAGTGTAGTTGAAATGCTGCTCCGGTAGAAGTGGTATATTGGGAAAAAGCACTGTAAAATTAGAAGCAAGGGTTAGTAGCAGAAATAAATTGCTAGTACGAAAGACAAATTCCACGTGTCAAGCGTTAAATACAAGGGTCAACCCTTGTAGCAACATTTGAACGTAGACATTTGAACGCAAAGGTCAAACCCTGCGTTATCAACAATTGAACGCAGAGGTCAAACCCTGCGTTATCAACGCAGAGGTCAAACCCTGCGTTATCAACGTTTGAACGCAGAGGTCAAACCCTGCGTTATCAATATTTAAACGCAGAGGCCAAGACCCGCGTTCAAACTTCATATCCAAACATAGGAGTCTTAACTCTATGTTTCCTTAAACGCAGTCTTAAGTATGCGTTTTCTTTTTTTTTAACGCAGAGCCCAAACTCTGCGTTCCCAATTTTAACATAGAGACTGGGCTCTATGTTTCTTAAACACAGAGTTTAAGTCTGCGTTTCCAATTTATAACGCAGAGCCGTAACTCTGCGTTTCTGAGGAAAAAACGAGCCATCTTCCTCGTTGATGAGAACCCATCTAGGGTTTACAAAGATTTGTTGAAACGAGTTCCCGTGGCCGTCACCTACCACAGCAACGGGGTCCGTGTGACAGCGACAACAGCGCCGAAGCGCTCATCAAAGCAGCGGTATCACCGGTGTTCTCAGCCGGCGACGCCTCCGAAGCCGCCTTGACGACTTTCTTGGAACCCGCACTCATCCTTCTGGGCGCCATGTGGATGGTAGGTCGGAAAAGATGGAGTTCGTCGGAGTTCGTCGGAAAATCAACCGAGATTGAAACGAGAAATCTCGTTCTTGGAACTAAGTAAGGTGAAAGAGTCGAATGACTCTTGATGTGACCTTATAGGTCTATTTATAACAGCCGTAGGGCTGTTAAATCGTATTGGAACTCTAAGAAAGAATCCCAACCGAATCTAAAACGTGATTTTTCACGTTAATGGATAAAGTCGGTTAGACCTTAACGCAAGATTCGCCTCTGCGTTCGATTTCGTTAACGACAGGCACAAACCGGCGTTATAAGAGTTCTTAACTCTGCGTCTCGAACCTTAAACGCAAAGGTTACCCCTGCGTTGTGGTTATTTAAAACAAAAGACACACTTTTGTATTGACAAATCATGATACTTATTTCTCAAGGTTCATGAACCCTTTTAGCATGACATCATTAAACTTCTGTATTTCCTCAGCAGAATTTAAATCCCCGTTGGATTAATATTACACCTCAGATGAATGTCATCCCTACAGAGCTTGAGTTTTGTTTATATCGTTGTAACAATGACTCCTCTGTCAAAATCCACTTATTGATTCTCATCAAAAGAACAATAAGTCTCCAGAATCAGTCAAATCATTATCAATTTACTAACTCTCCCTAACAGAATAGTAAATATTCAATTTATCAGCTCTCCTTGATAGAGCGATAAAATTCTTAAAATCTTGTCCGAATCACAAGTATCACAATTCATCGCTCCTATGATAAGATATTTAGCAGTCCTCCCTAGTGAGACACTATAATATTCTTTCCCCACAGATGTCACGTTAACACTACACCTCTGACAAAAATCCACTTATCGACTCT
>BQKN01067432.1:8327-51525 GCA_022839385.1 Asparagus kiusianus
CACCCCCAACCACCCCCGCCCAAGCCCAAGCCCAAGCCTTCCACGCGTTCACAAAAATTAGCCCACCCACTTCATATATCGTTTTCAAGTACACATCCACTTCATATATCGTTTTCAAGTACACATAAGATTGGAAGTCCTTTCGTTCCGATCAAATTTGAATTCATATTCGATTATTTGAGATGAATATAAATATGAACATCTCAATATTTGTTTTAGTTCCAGTGTTTGTCATCCATTAGGTATAAGGATATTAAAGTTTCTTGACATCTTATCAGAAAATCACTTCTTGAATAGTTATTTTCCGTAAACAGTAATAAAAGACATCTAACAATGGTCATTAATTGTTTTTCATTTAATTGAAGCAGATTCAAGTCCAGATCAATGGTTTTGCATTGAAGCCCTGTATAAGTTTGGTCAGTTATATTAAAAAGAGTCATTAAATTGCAGCAGATTCAACTAGAGTTCTGTCATCTCCTCTAGGCCTGCACTCCGCTTGAATTTTCTTAATCACAGCCTACGGCCACTAAGAAAAGGGCTAAAATACCAAATTGATACATTTATACGAACACATTTGTCAGTATGGTATTTAAAAAAACTCCGGCGATAACAAGACATTAATGCTCGGTCTTTTTGACAATAAGACTCATTTCTCAAAATTCCGGCGAGAAAATTTGTTTTTAACCCCCTTATCTCCTAAAATTATTAAATTGATACCCAAAATTATCAAAAAAATATTTTATCTCCTCCCCCCCCCCCCCCCCTCCTCGTTGTCGTTGTCGATGTCCTCCTCCTCCTCCTCCTCCTCACCCATTCCCCTCTCCTCCCCTCCTCCACACTCCAGCTCCCTCTCCCCGCCCTCCAGTTCTTCCACAAAGCCCCCCGCCCCGCCGACCTCGCCTGCTACAACTCCGTCATCTCATCCTGCCTACGCGTCGGGCGCCTCGCCCTCGCCCGTAGGCTCTTCGATGCGATGTCCGAGAGGAACGTGCTCACCTGGACCTGCATGATCGATGGCCTGAGTCTTTTGATAGATCCGCTCAATTGCCCGAATCTGTTTCAGTCAGAGAATCCAAAAGACAGCCTGAGATTTGAATATGCAAGTTAACTCACTACACATGGGAAAATAAATGCTGATGTGCAAATTGTTTTGAATTGCCAACATCAAACTTTGAACCTAATGCCTTCTCAAAACTAGTGTCATAAAATGTTCATGCAATCACACTAAAAGTTAGAAGTCGTGATGAGCAATGAAGGCCTTGTATTTAGCAGTTTGATAGAGCAATATTTAGAAGTGTAACAATAAGGAGTTCTTTTCTTTCTCTATGGAAATGAGATGATAGAGCAATATTTAGAAGGGCAAAATGGCCAGATTGGTATATTTTCTCGAGGCTTGGTGACAAGTTGGTATATTTTCTTTTAGTTTTGTCTGATTGGTATATTTTCTCAACTCCGGCGCCATATAGGCCTTAAATTTGACCGGAGTTACTGTTCCAGCCAGTTCTGATGGGATTTTTTGTATAAAACCCCCTCTCATCAAATACAGTCACTGGTAAGTTTGATTTTTTGCATAAAACCCCCCCTCTCCCTCATCCTCCTCATCCTCTCCCCCTCCTCCTCCCTCCTCATCCCTCTTCCCGATCCCCTCCATCTTCTCCTCCCCCTTCCTCCTCTCATCCTCCTCCTCCTTCGGCCCTCTCCACCTCCACCCATTCTCTGTCGCCGCCTCCCTCTCTCTCCTCCCCTCCCTCCAAATCCCTCCGCCTCTCCCCTCCTCCTCCGTCCTCGCTGCCGTCAACTCCTTCCACCGTGGATTCCCCAATGCAGCTAATCTATTTCCATGGAGTGACAAATTGGTCAGGTTCCTAAGTTCCCCAATAGAATTTGGCCACCAAGCTTGTTATTGCCCAAGAATTTGGCCACCAAGCTTGTTATTTCTGCTAGACCTTAGAGGGGGGGTGATTAGGGTCTTATGCTAATCTAGTCCGCTTAAATACCAATTAAAACTAATTAACTAATATATTCTTGCAAGATAGATATACAACTAATAAAGAGCAAGAATATACAATATACACAAAGTGATATATCCCAAATGATGAAATATATATGTAAGGATATATAAACTAGCACAAGATAATATATCCTAACAAAGAGATATGCAATAAGATATGTGCAAGGATATACAAACTAACACAAGGGTAAACAATATGAACTAGATAGTGGATCATATAAATAATGAGCTAATGACAATGGCGACAAGAGATATAGACATAAGAATAAATAAGCGCCAAAGCACACTCAAACACACGATATGATCACGGAGTTCGGACCTTCCGTCCTACGTCTCCGCTCCCCACTCCGGGGGAGAAATCCACTATCACAATCCGGTTTGGAAGCCGGAACTTCTACACACCTCACAGTGTCGGTTTTCAACGCTCACCGAACAACGTCACTCCTCACAATTTTCTTCACGGAGTTCAGTCCCCTCGACCTACGTCTCCATTCCTCTCCTCTAGGAACTACACACTCGGTTTTCTAGCTAACCGAAAACTTTACAATCTCACAAATATCAACAAATGAATTTGTTCTCTACAATAGATGAGAACTCAATGTAGGCTCACACTCAAATGTTACAACTCTCACCAACCCAACTATACTATGTATGAAAGATACAATAAGCTCAAGGTGTGTGTAACAATGAGTGAAATCAAATCTAAACTCAATATAAAAACTAGCTTTGATAAAAGATTATTGAACAGATGAATATATAAAGCTAGATAAAGAGTTTAGGAAAACTTCTCTATAGATCAAGAGAGAGATGGAATTGAAGCCCAAGCAAGGAATGGATGATCTCTTCTTGTTCTTGTGAATTCCTCTTCACAAGCAAACTCTTAACCACAAACTAAACGAAACTTAAACACACTTAAACCTTGTTTAAAAACTTGTTTTAAAAACTTCTTGATTAATTTTAAAAAGACATCAGCAATGGGGTATATATACCCTCTCACAACTCAGCCAAAAACCCTAAGCAAAAAGACAGAAACAGCCCCCAGCAACGGTAAGAAAACTAGCCGTTGGAAGCTGAAAAAGACAGCGTCGGTCGACCGAAGAATTCGTCGGTCGACCAAAAATTTCATCGGTCGACCGGACCGGTCGACCGACAGCTCTCTGTCAGCCTAGTGAACTTTTGACCTCAGGTTCGGTCGACCGGTGCGGTCGACCGAATACTGATACTCCTGAAAAAACAGTTTTGCTGATTTTAAAACGCTATTTAAAAATATCAAACAAATTCCAAAAAAATGTAAAACTTTGGGGAATGATTGTAGACATGATAATAAACATGCTACAACGACTGGTTTCGAAAAAGGACTTCCCAAATGAAAAATATCATCATTTTATAAATATGTTCAAAAACATGAAAACCTGGAAATTGATATTTTGATATTTTGACTCAAACAACATTTTGAAACCTTATGAAATGTTGTTATAGACTTAGTAAAACATGTATAAACTAATATTGAAGTCTATAAACTAATAAGACAATATTTTCACAAAATTGCATATTTTATGCAATCTTATCAAAAACACAATAGAGTATGAAACATATGAATATATATATGAATGTAAATTTGTTTCATATCTATATAGCAAAACCAAAACACAATAATAAATATGAAATGTGTAATCTCATGAAAACTCAAAACTATGTATGTATATATACCTATATATATATACATGGAAACCAAAACATATATGTATATATCAAACTATATATATATACATGAAAACCAATATAATGTGTGTGTATAATATTGAGCTTAGAGTATCTAGCACACATAATATAAAACTTCTAAACTACATTACCCAAGCAATCTTGATCTTCATTGTAGCTTAACTTGGTACACGTGCGGATGAAGCTTGAACTTGATCTTTAACTTGAATTGTATAGGCTTCAATCCGACATTTCCGCCAACCTCCTTATTGATGTGATCGTGTAGGCTCAATCCATCCAACCTCCAACAACTTTGTTTGTCTACAAAACATAGGAATGCACAAACACTAGACAAATAACATTAGTAATAAATTGTTTGTTAAACATCATCAAAATAAGAAGGCCAACAATTTTGTAGGAAAATTTCGAGAATGGTGTGCTCAATGCTCCCAATGAAGCCATTTGGTCCCAGCCAAAGCAACTAAAGGCTTGCCAAATTACCAATTTCTGAAGGTAAGATTCTTGTCAAGCTATTGGTAGATAAATCAAGTGTTAAGAGATTCTGCAGATTTCCAATGCCAGGAAAGATCGATCCAGTGAGCCCATTTTGGCTGATATTCAAATGCTGAAGCCTTGTGAGATTTCCAAGGTTGGGAGGTAAAGCTCCGGAGAATGAATTGCTACTCAAGTCGAGAAATTCCAGGTTCTGAAGATTTCCGATGTTCGGTGATAGACTTCCAGAAAAGGAATTTGCTTTCACAGAAAGCTTTACAAGACCTTGAAGCTGGCAAATGAATGGAGTCAAGCTTTCATAGAAGGAATTGTTGTCCAACATTAGTTCCCTATGCATTTTCAGATTGGCAATCCACGGTGGAAGAGCTCCCGAGAGTTTATTTGTACTTAAGTCTAGTTTTTGTAGGTCTTTTAACTTGCTGATTGATTCTGGAAGTTGACCAGAGAGTTGACAATTGCTGAAGTTGAGGAGCTTTAGAGATCTAAATTCCCCAATGCAGCTTGGAATAGAGAGGCGGAGGTGGAGAGGGCCGAGAGAGGAGGAGGAGAGGACCGAGGGAGGAGGAGATAAAGGGGATCGGGAAGAGGGATGAGGAGAGAGGATGAGGGAGAGGGGGAGGTTGAAGAGGAGGAGGAGGAAGGAGAGAGGGTTAGGAGCAGGAAACTATATTTAATGAGGGGTTTTATGTAAAAAAAATCCCATCAGCACTGGTCGGAACAGTAACTCCGGCTAAATTTAAGGCCTATATGACGCCGGAGTTGAGAAAATATACCAATCTGACAAAATTAAAAGAAAATATACCAACTTGTCACCAAGACTCGAAAAAATATACCAATTTGGCCATTTTGCCTATTTAGAAGTGTAACAATAAGGAGTTCTTTTTTTTTCTATATGGAAATGAGAAGTAGCACCATTTAATTTAATTTAACAGGTTGCAGATTTTGGACTTTCAAGGGAGGTCAGTCACAATGCATCAAATATCAGGGGAACCTTTGGCTATATGGATCCTGAATATGTATCGTCAAGGTCCTTCACTAAGAAAAGTGATGTGTACAGCTTTGGAGTTTTGCTTTTTGAGTTGATTGCTGCTCGCAATCCACAGCTGGGTCTTATTGAATATGTTGAACTTGTAAGATCTCTCTATCACTGGACATTTTTTCCTTTAAAATTTACTCTCTCGAAATGTATTAAACACATGGAAAACATAGTATGGATAGCACGTTCCTCTCCGGCGCGTAGGTAGGACGAGACGACGGAGTTGTAGCAAGCGAGGTCGGTGGGGCGGGGGGCTTCGTGGAAGAGCTAGAGGGCGGGGGAGACTCAGGAGAGGGAGTTGGAGGGCGGAGGAGGTGAGGAGAGGGGAATGGGAGAGGAGGAGGAGGAGGAGGAGGACATCAACGATGAGGAGGAGGAGGAGGAGGAGGGGATGAAATATTTTTTTTGATAATTTTGGGTATCAATTTAATAATTTTGGGAGGTAAGGGGGTTAAAAACAAATTTTCTCGCCGAAATTTTGAGAAATGGGTCTTATTGTCAAAAAGACTGAGATTTAATGCCTTGTTGTCGCCGGAGTTTTTTTAAATACCAAACTGACAAAAGTGTTTGTATAAATATACCAATTTAGTATTTTAGCCTTAAGAAAAGTAAGCGATATCAGTCAGAGTATTTAGTAAATTTGAAATTTTAAACTGATTTATAATCCCCAGATAATGAGCATACATTTGAAGACAAAACATAAAGTAGTAGATCATGGTGAAGTCCAGTTTAAGTTTCAGTTGGAAGCAAGGGTGTTTTGGCGGAATTGCAAACAAGATTTCTGCTCAATGCGTATCTGAAGCATCAATCTGCATGACCAATGTATCTCCAGATTATGGCTGATAAAGGATTTTTTGTTCATTTATTTCTTTTTTTATGTTGACAATTTCTTGTAATTGTTCATCATTGAGTGTGATTTTAATTTTGTCTGTGTGCCATCCGGTCACACCTTTATTGTTTATGCTTTTATATTTCTTTTGTTCTTTAGTAAGTGTTTGTGAAAAATTTTGTGAAATGAAAGTGAAAGAACTGTGTTTGATTTTATTCTCTCTAACTGCTTAGAAAAAGAATGTTTACAATTCCCTCAACTCTCAGTTACAATTGAATTCCTGATTACAAAAGAGAAGAGAATTGATGCAAATCTTCCCCTTTGTTTAAGTCTGGGTTCTTCATGGTGGCGATGGAGTGCCTCCCTCGAATGTTCGCGTCGAGTTTGCTCTCCGTTGACGATCCGAACGTCTTGATTCACTGGAACGATATCTCATCCTCACGATTTGACGCTGTGAAGAACTTGCAAAGCAAGTTTTAGAACTCTGGACGAGTTGATAACTCTGAATGAGTTTGAAACTCTATGAAAGAGTTGATTTAATCGAAATCGGTTTATAAGCCAAGGATGAAAGCTCTCTGTTGTCGAACGTTGCTGAAGGATGAACGTCGATCTTTCCCTCGCTGCCAAGCCGAAGATCTCTTCTTTGCTGCCAAGTCTAAGATCCAAAAAGCCAGCCCCAACTCAATTGAGTTTCCCACTATTTATAGGAGATTTAAGGGTGTAACCGCCCCCTTAAATCTCTCCTTAATAAGGGTTTAATAGGGTGTAACTGCCCTCCATAAATCTCTCCATGATAGAGTAGTGATCTCCTCAAATCGTGGGGAGAAAACGGTTCTGGAACCGTTCAAATCGTGCTTGAACGAGTTAAACGCTAAAAACAGTGTTTTGGGCCCGAACTCTGCGTTTTAGACCTGAAACGCAGAGTTGGGCCTGTTTTAGGCTGAAAATACACAGGTCGCACTGCGCAGAGATGAACTCTGCATTTTAGACCTGGGATGCAGAGTTGGGTTCTGCATGAACTGTGCGTTTTTTGACCTGGGACGCAGAGTTAGACTCCACATGAACTGTGCGTTTTTAGACCTGGGATGCAGAGTTGGGTTCTGCATGAACTGTGACGCAGAGTTAGGCTCCGCATGAACTGTGCGTTTTTGGACCTGGGACGTAGAGTTGGGCTCCGCATGAACTGTGTATTTTTGGACCTGGGATGCAGAGTTGGGCTCCGCATGAACTGTGTGTTTTTATCGTTGGACGCAGAGTTGAACTCTGCGTTTTAAGTCCACGAACTCTGTGTTTTTATCGTTGGACGCAGAGTTGCGCTCTGCATGAACTCTGCATTCTTGTCGTTGGACGCAGAGTTGAACTCTGCGTTTTAAGTCCATGAACTCTGCGTTTTGATTCTGTAATGCAGAGGTGAGCCTTAGGCGGGCTTGGTGAGCTTCAGGCTAAGTCCAATGTTCAAGCGAAGTCCAGTCTTGCAAACGGACTTCAGAACATAACTTTCTGTGAAGAACAGGTCATAACTTTCAAACCGTAAGTCGGAATTGGACAAATTATATATGAAAATTGGCTATCCCGACGAGACGGAGCCGATCAAACCTACCTTATAGGGTTTGGTTTGCTCCATCAGTTTTGGCAAATTCCTTACGGTTTGAGAGATATCCGCATTTTGGTTTGAAGAGACCGTCGATTTATAGTCTCTTTTGCTAGAGCTTTCAAAGATCGTCATCTTATAATCTTTATCTTGGCTCCTTAAAAATGTGAGAGTCGTCAGATTGTAACTCCCGATGTTGATTGTGAAGGCTGTTGATTAGAGCTTTCATCAGTTGTTACGAAGGTCGTCAGATTGTAACATTTATCGATCCACGTAAAAGTCTTCAAATTATAGTCTTCTGGAAGCCGTCAAATTATAACTTCCATCATTGGTGTTTGATGAGAACCAGCTATCTGTAGTGATTTTTAGACAGTCTACAGTAAGTTTATTCTAAAGTAAAGAATCTTTCCAAAAAATTGGTATATTCTTCTCCCATAATTTAATAAGCCCAAAAATATTTGTAAATCTTTTAGAGTTTCAAAGTTATCTTTGAACTCTTTGATCTTTGTATTAATATAGTCTTGTAATTCAATATGACTACTTTTAATTTTTTTTCTCTAAAAATTTGACATCCTTTTTTAATAGAATTATCTTTTTAGGGGATAAAATAATATCATGATTGAGCAATAGCTGTGAATTTAATAACATATTATCAATGGTAATAGGAAACCAACGATTTATGTTATTGTTCCCTATAATAATATCTTCCATGTGACCACTTTTCCATAATATAGACAGAAAGTGTCATAGGTATTTCTCTCTTATCAATGGTTTCAAAGATAACATGGAGATATTTGATTTTTTTTAGTCATTGTCGTTGCCTTTGCATTGAAGGACGTCATAATTTGAGTATTTTTGAATTGCCTTCTATGGGAAGAAAGAACAAATTCTCCAACAAATTCTCCTCTAATAATGCTTATATTGGCTCCAATATCAATTAATGTATGGACCATAAAACGCCTGTATTCTAGGTACGCAGCTGTTACGCTTGTAAAACAGTTGACTGTTGTCCTTTTATCTAGATTTAATGAATTTTTCGAATTAGTCAACTATTTTAAGTTTGTTATTTCAAAATATCAGACGCAATGAAATTTTAAAAACATGTTCGATAGCTACCAGAGAAACCTGATTGATGATCAGGCAATGCTCTCATTCTTTGAAAAACTAAAGGATGACAGTATAAACTTGTTGTTCAAATTAGCCTCATAGGTTATATTGAATTAATATGACCGCACTGGGTACTAGCTAGCTTTGAGCTCATACCCTTACACAAGGAACATATTAAAAAGGGCTTAGTACACAAATTATATTTGGATAAAACTAGATCCTAAGAATATAAGGCATTCATTCCATATTTATGACGAGGGTATCTTCATATTCAGTTATTTCTGATGATGAGTCATTTTGGCTATCATCAGAATAATAGTTCAGTAAAGAAATATTATTGTCTAACAGTTAATCTACTTGGTGTAAAGTAGCAAACTCTGTCTAAGGATCTTGTACTTATTATGTTAAGGTCTATTTTTGTTGTCTTAACACAACTCTATTTGAAGGATAAAAAGTTTCTAGTTGAAGGATATCTATTAAAACCCTTATTTTCATCATCATATTTAAATTATTTGTCCAGTGCCATTTATGAGGAGTTCTCTTGTTATGGTTTAGACTTTAATTTTTTTTTCCTTAAATACCATTTGTATTCAAAGATTTAATTTCTTCAATTTGTTTTTGAAGATTTAGGATATTTGTATACAGATCATCTATGGGGTACACCGTATCAGTTACGGAATTTAGTATACAAGCCAAATGCTAATTGGTTGGTGACTCGGTAGAGCCTTTGGGTAGAGGAGTAAGTGCTTGTGACTCTCTGGTTCAGCACTTAGTCGAAATGTTTCTTGAATTAATCTTGACATAATTGAGATAGAGATTAGAGAAAGCAAAAAAATTAGAACAAAGAAAAAAAATTTTAGAACTACATATTATTAAAGAAAACTTACAAGGTTTTTATTACAATACTCCAAGCTGATAGGACTAGATACAGGCCTTGATACCACTCTAATTTTACACAGAACACTCAGAACACTTAAAAGATTACTCACAAGACACTCTATATTAACTCTTTGATTTTTCGATACCTTATAACACCCTCACCCTCTCCTTATATAGAAGTGAACATCTGAATCTTCCTTTACAAAAGTAACTTTAATAAAGTATCTTTATGAAAATATCTTTAAAATAACTTTTTAAAAGTATATTTATAAAAGTAACTTTTTAAAAGTATATTTATGAAAGTAACTTTTTAAAAGTAGCTATAATAAAGATACTTTAATAAAATAACTTTTTAAAGGAACTTTGGAAGGGTGGCTAAGATTCTTTCGTGCTTTTTCTAGTTTTCTCTCCGTGCTTCTAAAATTTGAACAGATCCCACCATGCCTCTTAGTCTGTTTCCGGAGCCGTATCTTGATTAAAAGAGCATACTGGTGAAGTTGTCACGTCCTCAAAATGCACAACTTATTTTAAGATACATGACAACGGCAACACGTGCACAAGCACATGCTAAGCCTGCGGTGCACTTCCATATTATAATAAACTTCATTTTAAAAGAAATTTTATTAACAAATAGAGAAGTCTCATAGTAAAACTACATTATAACAAGTTCACTCTAATGAGTCAAAAGACTCTTATTACATATGCATAGTAGCAAGACCCGTATAACTTTAACCTTCAGCATCAAACACCCTAAAGGATCATTCTCATGCTCCAAAGCTCTGAGATACAGATAAAGCTATCCAAATTTCATCTGAAAAAGATTAAAAAATAACAGGGTGAGTTTACACTCAATGAGCATAAAACTTATCATTAGCGGATCAAAAAAAGTTTAAGAATTTATCAATACTAAAATTTAAATAAGCTATCGTTAAAAAAGACGATTAACACATAATATTTCGAATAAGAGGAATTTCCATGAATAGATGTGATATGTCATAAAAGAATGTTCACAAATTATGAAACAATACGAATGAACACTAAATACTTTTAAAATCATAATTATCCATCTAAATCCACACATGCAAAACTTCCTCGGTTGTCACACTAAAGCTAAGAAAATTATAGCACAGTAGCATGGGAATGCGCATCAAATCACTATAAGTCAACCCGGGAACAGAATGTACCTAGCACTACCATAGGTTGCCTGAAGACCACTTCACTTTTGTCAAAAGGTCATTTTAACATTGGTTGGTACATTCAATACCATATGGTAGGATTAAACACATCACTTCTCTCCATAGTGGACTTCTGAGGAATTTTTACATTTAAAACATTTTTCTTTTCGCTCAAAGTATCACTTGCGATTTCCACTTGCACGAAAAGTAATACAAATGCTTAAACACTTTTGTAAACTTTTCTCATATCAATTTCATGAAACTAGGATATTCATGAATCTAAACAACTAAATAATTTTTTTGTCAAATAGAATTCTTCAATAAATGCTTTTGAACAGTAATTTTGAAATGATATATTTTCAATAACCTCACATACTAAACAATATTTATCTTGTAAAAGATAAATAGCTATTATGATTCAAATTTGTTAACAATTACTATAAATAAACAGAATAACATGTCTGATCCATAATTTCTCTACACAAAAATAAAATTATCATTTGAATAATATATGTAATAGAAAATAACCAATGAGAAGATATCTACTCACCTCAAGAGATTTGATAACACTTTTGGAGAACTATACTCCAAGAACATATTCCTCGATCAAACCTATAAGCATACAATATGCATAAATATCTAATATAAAAGATTTTGTACACAAACTATTTTGGGCATACTACTAAGGTTTCTAGTTTCTAAGATTTTTTTTTCTGAAACTTGTTTCTATATATATTTTTTATTCTAGAGAATCTAATCGTATACTTATTTAACTAAGGGCTTAAAGGAAATCTTTTCATTAAATAGGTTTCATTTAGAAACATCTCCTTATAGATTTTTGGACCCAAACACTAGTAGAAAATCGTGTATCTTAGACGGAATATTCTAGATGGAAAAAATTTCGTCTAGTTTGCTATTGAACTAGACGAAAAATTTTTATCTAGAATATTCCATCTAGGATAAAACATCCTAGACGGAAAGTTTCGTCTAGGATAGTATCCTAGACAGCTCTTTTATTTTTATTTTTTTAAAAATGGCTAGGTATTCTAGATGAAAATTTCCGTCTAGAATACATCCTAGACGGAAATTTCCGTCTAGGATGCTTTGGCTCATATAAAAAAATAAACATATCAAATTTTCCTCTAAAATCGAAATCCCCCCGCCCCTCCAATTTCCACCCAAAATAGAAATAAGAACCCCCCAATTCTCTTCCTAACTCCCCCCCCCCCTCTGCGTAGATAACGATTCCCCTCATCCATTAGTGTCAACTACAGCGCCCTCGCAGACAACCTTCCTACCCCATCTCAAGTCGCCGCCTTCCTCAAGTCCGGCACCTTCATCGACCACGTCAAGCTCTTTGACTGCAACCCCGACTTCATCAGCGCCTTCGTCGGCACCGGGATCTCCGTCGCCATCACCGCCCCCAATGGCGCCATCCCCTCCCTCGCCACCCCCACTGGCGCCACCTCCTGGATCCAGTCCAACGTTCTCCCCTTCCTCCCTACCATGAACATAACTCGCCTCCTCGTCGGTAATGAAATAATGGCCACCACCGACAGGAACCTCATCGCCCACCTCGTCCCTGTCATGCGCTCCATCAAGTCCGCCCTCTCCTCCGTCGGCCACCCCCAGATCCGTGTATCTACACCCACTCCCTCGACATCCTCTCCGCCTCCGAGCTCCCCTCCTCCGACCGCTTCCGCCGCAGCTACGACAAGGCGATCTTCATCCTGATGCTTAGTTCCACCAACAAACAAAAAACCCCTTCGTCGTCAACCCCTACCCTTACTTCGGCTACAACAACATTTGATCTTGATATTTTGGTCTGGTCTGCCCCGATGCTCAGATTCCCCTTATTATCAATGTGTTTGATCTTGATTCCAGTGTTATCGAGGCGCAAGGCGCAATGCGGGGCGCAAAGGTCCCTTACGCGCACCATGCGCAAGGCGCGCAATGAGGCGCGCGCCTCACTGAATTGAGGCGCATAACTCAAACTAATATAGTTGTTGTATTTTAAGTTTTTTTTCTAATTATACTAATTATTAAGTTGTTGCTCACTGACTTTTTTTTTTACAGATTATACTTGAGAGTTAAGTAGCAACGAGCAAGGATGAAGAATCAATCAAATTTCCCAACACAACTACCAAAATAAATATCCATAATTCATTCATTAAATATGTAATTTGTATATTCATATTGTATTCCTATTTTCTAATTAGAAATCTTCATATGTAAATGTAATCATATAACAATTAATTGAACAGTAGAAAAAGGAAAAAAAATAATTCTCAAAGAAAAAAATTAAGATTTTTCCAAACTCATCTTTTCAAGGAGTATGGTGTGTATCTTGACTGAAAAAGACAATTTCTAGCTTATTTCGTGTTTCTTTTCTTAAACACGGTTAGCATCTAAATTGATTCTTAAAAAATTTATTCCCAACACAGCTACCACAGTGAACAGCAGAAAAATTAAAGAAAAAAAGAAAACAGAGAAAAACTAAAAAAAATAATTCTCAAAGAAAAATTATGCAATTAACAGTTAATTGATTAACTACTAAGTGAAGATTTTGTATAAACAAAAGTTCTCAAAAAACAATTATGAAAAAAATAGAATAAGTACATAAATATGTAAATGTAATCATATAAATTATTTTCAAAAAGAAAAAAGAAGAAAACAAGAAAAGAGAGAACTGGAAAAAAACCTGTTGCGAGTCGGCTGTGGCTGCCGGCGGATTTGGTGGCGGCGGGGTCTGATGCGGCTGCCGGCGGAGTCGGCTACGGCGGTCGGCGGAGTCGGTGGCAACGGTTGGCGGAGACGGGATAGGGAAGGAGGAGAGATGAGTTCAGCTTGAGGAGCCGTGTAAGATGGTGAGAAAGAGGCTTGAAACCCTAAAAGAGGAAAAGGGTTTTAAGGCAAATATGCGGGTCTTCTACCCGAAACCCGCTTAACTCATAACCCTCCAACCCACTACGCCTTCACAATCCGGGACGCAGCAAGGCGATGCGCCCATAGGGCGCACGAGGCGCTCATGAGGCGCGCGCCTCGCGAGCCTACAGCGCCCCGCACCAGAGACGGGGTGCGTTTGCTACCGACCGTAGCGCATCACGCCTGGGGCGCGCATGAGGCGATCGCCTCAATAACGCTGCTTGATTCATGTCTATGTTCTGCGCTTACTATAACACAAAGTTTCAAATTTCAAATGAATGATCTTGATGGGGGGAAAATGTAGGATGTGCCAGTGGAATTGGTGCAAAGACTGCCAGAGTATTTGCACTTAGAGGAGCTTTTTTGTGATGTTATTAATACTTGTTAATTTATTCTGACTAAATTTATATATTATTCTGTTTTGTTGTTTAGAAATATTGTTGGAGTTATATTCTACCCTTATTAGCTATCAGAAGATGGTATTGAGATGCAGTTTGCTACAAATCATCTCAGTATTTTATATTACTCTCTTTTTTCTGTTAATCTTGTTGAATTTGGACTGTTTATTTCTGAGTTAGATGTATATGACTGACATTTAACGGTTTGATTTATTTTGTTACAGGTCATTTCTTCTTGACAAAGCTTCTCCTTGAGAAAATGAAGGCAAATCTACTACATGAGAATGAACTATCTAGACGCCTGAAGGTAAATTCGTGCTAACTTATTCATATGCCAACCTTTGCATTCTTCAAAGAATTTATTGTGAAACATTCGATGGTGGTATATTTATATTACTTGGTGTTTATGGGAAATTTGTAATAAAAGAATGAAAGAAAATTGACTTGTATTCCTTCGATCTCAATTACAATTCGATTACAAAAAAGAGGAGAACGAATCTGATTCTCCTCTTTGTTTAAAACTGGGTTCTTCACGGTGGCGATGGAGTGCCTCCCTCGAATGTTCGCGTCGAGTTTGCTCTCCGTTGACGATCCAACGTTTTGCTTCACTGGAACGATGTCCTCTCCTCACGATTTGACATTGTGGAGAATTTGCGTGGCAAGTTTTAGAACTCTGAACGAGTTTAGAAGAACTCTGTAAAAGAGTTGATTTGAACTGAAAGTTCGGTTGATAAGCCAAGGATGAAAGCTGTTGCTCAAGAATGCTTCAAGATCTTCTTGTTGCCAACTATCTCTCTCCAACCGATCTCCTTCAAAGCCTGCCCAAGAATCTCTTCTGCTGCTGCCCAACCGAGAGCCAAATCCCCTCTGCTCGAACCCCTGAACTGAATTGATTTTCAGATATTTATAGAGGATTAAGGGGGTGTAACTACCCCTTAAATCACTCCTAAGTGGAGTGTAACCGCCCTCCAATCATGGGAAACGGTTTTGAAACTGTTCATGGGTTTAAGGGGTGTAATTCCCCCTAAAATGGCTCCATAATGGGGTGTAACCGTCCCCATTAAGTAGAGATACGGTTTTAAAACCGTTTAGGTTCTGTTTGAACCAGTCAAACACAAAAACGTGGGTCTGACCCTAACGTTTTGATGTTGCAACGCAGGTTCGACTCCAGCATTTTGATATTGCAACGCGGGTCTGACCCCAGCATTTTAATGTTGACACACGGGGAGGACCTCCGCGTTTTGGTGTTGATGCGCAGGGATGACCTCTGCGTTTTGGTCTTAGAGCGCGGTGATAAGTTCCGCATCTTGCTTTGAAGAGATTATCAACAAGTAATCTCTTTTGTCATAACGTTACAAAGATCATTGTCTTGTAATCTTCATCTTGGCTCCTTGAGAATATAAGAGCCGTCAGATTATAACTCTCGATGTTGATTGTGAAGGCTGTTGATTAGAGCTTTTATCAGTTGTTGTGAAGGTCGTCAGATTGTAACCTTTATCAATCTACGTAAAAGTCTTTAAATTATAACCTTCTGGAAGTCGTCAGATTATAACTTCTATCATTGGTGTTTTGATGGGGATCAGCTATCTATTGTGATTTTTAGACAGCCTACACTTAGTTTTATAAAGAAATTTACTATGTGTGAACGTGGAGGCCACACCTACGAGCGCGGAGCTGCAAGCGCGGTTTGGCCCAGGTGCGAGTGCGGCCCACTTAGTCCAGGCTTTCTTATAAAATCTGATGTCGGCTAGGGTTTTTAGCATGAAAAAAATGGCAGAGGGTTTTATTTTAGCTACAGAGAATAAAACAAGGGGTTTTTGGTGGCTAGAAAAGAGAGATTTTGAGGAGAGAGTTTTAGAGGGATTTTACAAGAGAGAGGTAAATTTTTTGGGTAAAAATCAAATCTTCTTCTTTTGAGACAAGCTTGTGGATTATACAAGTCGTCAATGTTCTCCTCATAGTAGAATCTCCCATCACCCCTCCCGTGGACATAGGCAAGTTTGTCGAACCACGTAAATCTCGTGTCTTTACTGTTTTCTGGGTGTTGGTTATTGCTTGTAGGTTCCCTCGACAATTTAGTCCTAGAACTGATGAGAGGAAGAGTGTATATCTCACTTTGTTGAGATATTTCACTTTCTATTCTTGTTTTCTTTGTGAAACGGGAATATAGAGGTTGGTTTGAGCTTTTGTGAAAATAAAAGTCAGGACTTTCTCTCAGGTTATATCACTTCCGCAGAGTGAGGGCGTGACTCTACGCCCAACACTATGCATTTACTCTCTCTTGGCAATACTAACAAATACCACAAGTAACAAATAGGACAATGAGAAAAATCTTATGATAATCACAAGTGCGTATTAGTAGGTTTTAATTGGCAATACTAACTTTGTTGGATACAATTACAAAGGTCATGTTTTTCAATTGATATTGGAATAATGGGAGATAAGTAACAAAGAGATTACTCGTAAACTTGTTTGTCTTATTATTGTCTTTGATATTCTTCTTACATGTTCAATACATTGCTTATTCTAAGTGGCAGAAGTGGAGAAGCATATTGAGAAAGTAAGCACGCAAATGGACAAGCTTCAGAGTATTTTGGATCTATGTCAACAATTTATGTATCGCTCTAGTATTTTGGTGAAAGTAAGCACGCAAATGGACAAGCTTGAGAAAGTAAGCACGCAAATGGCAGAAGTGGAGAAGCATATTGAGAAAGTAAGCACGCAAATGGACAAGCTTCAGAGTATTTTGGATCTATGTCAACAATTTATGTATCGCTCTAGTATTTTGGTGAATGTATTATTTGAATATAATTAAATTTAATTGTGGAATATAATTAGATTGTGTTGAATATTTGGATATGAATGTGATTTGGTGTTGTGCTATATTGTGTACATGTGATATTATATGTGCGAAGTAGGTTCTGCAAAAAAAAATATTGTAGTATCCTAGACGGAATTTTCCGTTTAGGAAGGAATTTCCGTCTAGGATACATCCTAAACGAAAAATTCTGTCTAGGATAATCCTAGGCTGTTGTTTTTTTCGTCTAAAGCTATTCTGGACGGTATTTTATTCCGTCCAGGATACTATCCTAGACGAAAATTCCGTCTAGGATAATGCATCCTAGACAACAATAAACTAGACCAACATCCTAGACGGAATTCAGTCTAGGATAACCAATTTAGACGAAAATCTAACTATCCTAGATGAAAAATTCTGTCTAGGATGCTTGATTTTCTACTAAAACTAATTTTTCATATTTCTAAGGCCTGACAATAAATTTCCTTTTCTTCTTCCTTAGACCTGTTACTTGTCTACACCTAAACTCAAATGAGTTTGATTAAGACTTGACAACCTGGGTCACCGCCTCCAGGGAGACCCTTAACCAAGGCTTTAGAGTAATCAGGTTAACAGATTGTGAAATCACCGAAAGATTTATATTGTCTTCGAATTTTAGACGGGAATACAAGTACCAATGCGGATGACCTAACCGAAGAATACAAAATCAAAGAAACAACAGCAAGCCTCAATTCGAGGATTGTTACCAAATATATATATATATATAAATATCACAAAATACAAAACTAGATGACACGATGAGAGACCCTGAAAAATCTCAGACATCCTAGATTTTGAATATAAGAAACTAGATAGTATGAATAGTGAAGAAAATGATTTAAATAAATAAATAAATAAGTTAACTATATGAAAGTTGGAACAAAACAAGCAAGATATATATATATATGAGCCTTATATTCCCATTCCTTTACGTAGACTCATAATCAAATGCTACCGGAAACTAACAAGCAACTAAGAATAAGGCCTTATAAGGCACGAAAAAGCCTCGAAATTAAGCAGCGAAATCATCTTACATAACTTTCAAGTGTTGGGAATTCGAAATCTGAAACCCCTAATGCAACAGAAACGCAGAATAGAGAACATTACACCAAGTTTAACGAGGTTCGGCAACTGCCTACATCCTCGGGAGCCACACAGTTAATTTCTTATTTAATCTAACAAGAAATTATAATTTAAGAGCAAATCCCTAAACTGGGATTTCTCATATGAACACTGTAGCAACAGTGTTAATGATTAAAGGGTATGAATCCTTTCAATTCTCAACTTGAGAATAAATGAATAACCCCACAATATAAAACCCCTCTTTAGATTCCTCTCTCTCTCTCTCCTTAAATTCCCTCTCTTAATCTCTTCTTAATCTCCCCTCAAACATCAATTGAGAGCTGGAGATTATAAACGCTGCTGCGTTTTGGTCGCCGCCAGAGAAAAATCGGAGAAGGAGGGGAAAAACCGCCGCGACACCAAGGGGGCTAGGGTTTCGGTTCCTTTTATAGGGGGGACTGTAGGGCTGGCGACAGCCTGTCACCAGCGCACAGCTTGGACGCGATGATCGAGGCGCTCAACGCGAGGGTCGCGTTCGCCGAGGGTCGTGTTCGTCTGAGGGTTGCGTTCGTCGAAGGTTGCGTTCGCCTGGGGGTTTCGTTCGTCGAAGGTTGCGTTCGCCTGGGGGTTTCGCCGTCGACTTCGCTTGCGTCATCTCCGAGCTCGTCGGAGCTCCTCCACCACCGGAGGTGAGTTTGATCTATACCTCTTTCCAACAATCTCCCACTTGGAGATCAAACCGCCGTCAAAAAGGTTATCTCATCAAGCTCCTCTCCTGTGTGGCTCCGCCCTCATCATTTATGCATGAAGGCAAACTGAAGTTGCGCACAACTCCAGTTTCTGAACTGTCACCGTCTTTGTTAACATGTCTGCTGGATTCTTACTTCCTAGAATCTTTTCCAGTTTTAACACGTCATCTTCCAACAGGGATCTGATGAAGTGGTACCGAAGCGCAATATGCTTCGTTCTGGAATGAAATGCTGAATTCTTCGCCAAGTGTATCGCACTCTGGCTATCACTATGCAAAACATTCTTCTCCTGTTTAAATCCCAGTTCTGTCAACAAACCCTGAAGCCATATCATCTCTTTACTGGCTTCCGTCACTACAACATACTCAGCTTCTGTAGTGGATAGGGTAACGATCTTCTGTACCTGTGACATCCAACTAACAGCTGTAGTTCCGACGGTGAATACATAGCCGGTGGTGCTTCTTCGGTGATCAACTTCACCTCCAAAGTCTGCATCTACGTACCCTTGCACTTCCACTTCTCCCTTACCAAAGTGCAAACACTTCTGTGTGGTGCCTCGTAGATATCTCAGAATCCACTTGACCGCTTCCCAATGAGCTTTTCCTGGATTCGACATAAACCGGCTGACCACTCCCACTGCATGGCCAATGTCAGGTCTCGTACAGACCATTGCGTACATCAAGCTTCCGATAGCTGAGGCGTAAGGAACCTGAGCCATACTCTCTTTCTCTTCTTCTGACTGAGGAGACTGATCCTTCGATAGACGAAAGTGGCTAGCCAAGGGTGTGCTCACAGGCTTGGCGTTGCCCATGTTGAATCTCTGCAAAACACGGTTGATGTACTCCGTTTGAGATAACTGCAAGAGACCTCTCTTCTTATCTCTCGTGATTTGCATTCCAAGGATCTTCTTCGCTGGACCCAAGTCCTTCATGTCGAACTCCTTTGACAACTGCTTCTTCAAACTCTTGATATCCTCCATATCTGCTCCTGCAACCAACATATCATCAACATACAGCAGTAGGATGATATAGCTGGACTGATATCTTTTGAAGTAGCAACAGTGGTCGGCGTTGCACTTCTGGAAGCCTTCCTTGTGCATGAAGCCGTCAAACTTCTTGTACCACTGCCTTGGGGCTTGTTTCAGGCCATACAAGCTCTTCTTGAGTCTGCACACCAGGTTCTTCTTCTTTGCTTCTGAGAAACCTTCTGGCTGGTGCATGTATATCTCCTCTTCTAGATCTCCATGAAGAAACGCCGTCTTCACGTCTAACTGCTCGAGATGAAGATCTTCTATTGCTACAATACTCATCACGGTCCTGATAGTATTTAGGTTTACCACGGGAGCGAAAAAATCGGTGTAGTCAATTCCTTCCTTCTGCTGGAATCCCTTGACAACTAGCCGGGCTTTATATCTCCTGGAACCATCCTGCTCCTCTTTCACCCGGTACACCCATTTGTTGTGGAGTGCCTTCTTACCCGTGGGTGTAGGCATCGAAAATTGCCAATAGGTCTCCGCACATAGCTCGGTGTCAACGAGCGACGATCGAACGTCACTACCCGGTTCACAAGAAATTCAAATGACGCCGGTGAGCGACTAAAGCAAACCGACGGATTACGTGAGCCGACAGAACGTCAGAATCACGAGGATACGGGTTGACCGAAAACCCCGCGATCACCGCAATCGGACCAACGTCCGCTGTGCCCCGATCACCCCACGGATAATCCAACCATCGGGGCCTACAGAGCTCGCCGTCACGATTCCAACGCATCCGAAATCACTCAAATCCGAGTTCGGACGAAAAGTCAACAGCGGGACAGCGGCGGAACAACGGCACGACCCCGGGCTGAACCGGGGACACCCAAACAGGTCTCGGCAGGCTCGAGACACCCCACATGGGGTGTCCCGACCTTGGCCGAGACACCCCTATGGGGGTGTCTCTCCCCTTGGGTGTCCATGAGGCCCCTAGGCTCTCTCACTTGGCTATAAATAGCCCCCTTAGCCCTCCATTTACAAGGGCTCTTGGTTTTGCTCTGATTTAGCCTTGCTTTTGGGAGAAGAATTTCTGGTCTTGGGATTATCCTCGAGATCTGAAATTTCGGAGTTTGGAAGCGGCGAAGCCCTGCCGGAGCGAGGAGTCTCCACCGTCATTCACCCCTCTTTCCTTAGTGTTGCTCCTTAGCGGTGACACTAAGAAGAGCTATTATCTCGTTTTAGCCGAGATATATGCTTATAACCTCTAGATCTTGCGCGGATCGACGAGGTTCTGTTTCTATATCCTACGCGGATAGACGAAACTCTGCCGGATTTTCCGGAAAGGATCTTGAAGAGTCGGCGGTCCATGGATATCGACATCCCCGTCACAGGCCAACAACCCACACAAGCGAGACCGCACCAAACCGGGACCTCGTGTTTATTTTCAGAAGAGTTGTAACCTTTTGTTTTCATTTTTTTAACTCTGTTGTAACGCCTGAAGTTGTAACAGATACCGAATCAATGAAAACAGCAGCTTTTCACGAAAACAGTGGGCAACTCAGCTAGTTCCCACGTCTGGTTTGATATGAGAGACTTCATCTCATCTTTCATGGCAAGCTCCCACTTGCTCGCATCTCCACACTGACAAGCTTCATCAAAGTTTTCAGGCTCCCCACTATCTGTCAACAACAGATAGTTCATGTATCTCCTGTTGGGTACAGGAGGACGAGAAGATCTTCTTAATATCGGAGCTGGTGCGTCGGGCTCCTGCGCACCATCTTGTCTAACAGGCTCTTCTTGCTGAGGACCCTCTGCATTGGGTTCTTCCGAGAGGTTACTCGGGACATCATCTGCATCTACAAATATTGACTCGCTTTCTGAGTCATTAGTCTTGTGCATGTCCTTGTACATCACCTTCTCGTTGAATATCACATCTCTGCTCCTGATCACCTTCTTGTTTTCGTTGTCCCAAATGCGGTAGCCGAACTCATCTTCACCATAGCCGATGAAAGTGTATTTCTTGACTTAGGATCAAGCTTATTCCTGCCTTGATCACTAATATGCACGTAAGCTACACAACCGAAAACTTTAAGATGTGAGAGTTTTACCTCCTTTCCGCACCATACCTCCTCTGGTATTCTGTGCTCCAATGGAACCGACGGACCTCGGTTGATCAAGTAAGCTGCTGTGTTGACCGCTTCTGCCCAGAACTGCTTCGGTAGGCCTGACTGTACTTGAATGCTTCTGGCTCTCTCTGTCAACGTTCGGTTCATCCGCTCAGCTACATCATTTTGCTGAGGAGTGTCGGGCACGGTTCTCTCCATTCTGATCCCGTGCTCATAGCAAAACTTCTTGAATCCGGTGTCTTCATATTCACCGCCATTGTCGGTCCTGAGCTTCTTTATTCTCAGACCGGTCTCATTCTCAACCATAGCTTTCCATCTCCTGAAAGCCTCAAATACTTCTGACTTATGCTTCAGAAAGTAGACCCACACTTTCCGAGAGTGATCATCGATAAAAGTCACGAAGTAGTGTTTTCCACCAATAGACGCGGTGGTTGTTGGTCCCCACACATCTGAGTGAACGAGCTCCAGCTTCTCTTTCTTGGGGGTTCTGCCACTTGTCTGAAAGCTGACTCTCTTCTGCTTTCCGAGTATGCATTCTTCACACATATCCATCTCCACTGACTGCAGTCCTGAGAGTTTTCCCTTTGTGTGCATGATTTTCATCCCCTTCTCACTCATATGACCGAGTCTCTGGTGCCACAGCTTTGAAGTCTCATTGCCTGCTGCAACTGAGATCAAACAACGTGCACCTGCTGTCATATACAGGGTACCTGTCTTCCTGCCTCGGGCAATCGTCATTGTGCCCTTTGAGATCTTCCAATCATCTCCATGGAAGGTCCTGGTGTATCCTTCGCCAGCCAGCTGGCCTACGGATATTAAATTCTTTCTCAGGTCGGGAATATGCCTGACATCCTTCAGCTCCCATACTGACCCGTTCAACTTAATTTTCACCACGCCTTTGCCCACAATAGCACATGGTTGATCATCCCCAAGATATACGTATCCAAGATTTCTGGGGGTATACTTCTCGAAGAATTCTTTCTGAGAAGTAGCATGGAACGACGCTCCTGAATCTAACACCCAAGATTCCTCCTTGCTCTCCAAAGAGCATATCAATGCGTCGTCTCCTCCTGAAGTGGAGGTGACATTCACCTCTGCCTTCGCTTCCTTCTGTGCTCTCTTGCACTGATTCTTGTAATGCCCGGTCTTTCCACAATTCCAACACTCGATAGCCTTCGAGCTGTTGCTTGGATTTCTTGATTTGGACCTCCTGTCCTTTGATCTACCTCTGTAGTTTGATTTTCCTCGTCCGTTTCCTCTGGTTGAATTTCTACCCCTTGACTCTGTATGCAATACTGAAGAGGTTGTAGCTTCACCCGTCTCTCTACGTCGGATCTCCTCGCTGAGAACCAAATCACGAACGTCGCCGAACTTCAACTTTTTCTTTCCCGACGAGCTACTCACAGCTGTGACTGTAGCGTTCCAACTCTCTGGTAGGGAAGACAAAAGTATCAACGCCCGAACTTCATCATCAAACTCAATCTCAACTGAACTCAATTGGGTTGTAACCGTATTAAGTTCATTGAGGTGTTGTGCTACTGACGCGCCTTCCGCCATTTTCAGATTGAATAACCGCCGCATCAAATGAACTTTATTCGCGACTGATGGCTTCTCATACATGTTTGAGAGAGCTGCCATAAGACCTGCCGTGGTCTTCTCCTTCGCTATGTTGAACGCAACATTACGAGTCAACGTCAATCTAATAACTCCGAGGGCTTGTCTATCTAGAAGGTTCCACTCTTCTTCCTTCATAGAATCCGGCTTCTTCCCCGATAGTGGTTGATACAGATTTTTCTGATACAGATAATCCTCTATCTGCATTTTCCAGAATCCGAAATCTGTTCCATCAAATTTCTCAAGTCTTATTTTCCCTTCATCTGCGACCATGGCTCCCACTTGAATCTGACTTCCTCTAGATCGTTTCACGCTCTGATACCAGTTGTTAGGAATTCGAAATCTGAAACCCCTAATGCAACAAAAACACAGAATAGAGAACAGTACACCAAGTTTAACGAGGTTCGGCAACTGCCTACGTCCTCGGGAGCCACACAGTTAATTTCTTATTTAATCTAACAAGAAATTACAATTTAAGAGCAAATCCCTAAACTGGGATTTCTCAGATGAACACTGTAGCAACAGTGTTAATGATTAAAGGGTATGAACCCTTTCAATTCTTAACTTGAGAATAAATGAATAACCCCACAATATAAAACCCCTCTTTAGATTCCTCTCTCTCTCTCCTTAAATCCCCTCTCTTAATCTCTTCTTAATCTCCCCTCAAACATCAATTGAGAGCTGGAGATTATAAACGCTGCTGCGTTTTGGTCGCCACTAGAGAAAAAATCGGAGAAGGAGGGGAAAAACCGCCGCGACACCAAGGGGGCTAGGGTTTCGGTTCCTTTTATAGGGGGGACTGTAGGGCTGGCGACAGCCTGTCACCAGCGCACAGCTTGGACGCGATGATCGAGGCGCTCAACGCGAGGGTCGCGTTCGCCGAGGGTCGCGTTCATCTGAGGGTTGCGTTCGTCGAAGGTTGCGTTCGCCTGGGGGTTTCGTTCGTCGAAGGTTGCGTTCGCCTGGGGGTTTCGCCGTCGACTTCGCTTGCGTCATCTCCGAGCTCGTCGGAGCTCCTCCACCGCCGGAGGTGAGTTTGATCTACACCTCTTTCCAACATCAAGGACCAAGAGGAATCCTACCAAAGATATATTAATGTTAAAGTAAGGGAGAGAGAATCTTGGGTAAATTTTAGAGAGAGAGAGAGTCTTAGGTAAATTTCCCTTGAGTTGAATATTGAGTGTACATATATATTTATACAAGTAGAGAAGGGTGATCGAGGTGTGTTCTCATAACCAATGCGAGACTAAAACCCACTACAATACACTATTATCAACAACCCCCCTCAAACTCATGTTGGATCAAACAACCTGTTGATAATAGTGTATTGTAGTGGGTTTTAGTCCCACATTGGTTGTGAGAACACACCTCACCCTCCTCTACTTGTATAAATATATATATGTGTGCACTCAATATTCAACTCAAGAGAAATTTATCCAAGACTCTCTCTCTCTCTCTCTCTCTCTCTCTCTCTCTCTTACTTTAAAAATTAATAAACAAGCTACAAAAGCCCCACATCTTAAAGGGCACCTACAATTTCAAGAATGGTATTGTTCCAAGAAAAAACCAATCTAAGAGAAGAAAAGAAGAAAAATCTACCTCTATGAACTCTATTCCTGCCTTCTTCTTCCTCTCTCTGATCTCACTTCATTTTTGTTTTTTCTTTTTTTTTTTTTTTTGTGCATGAAGCTATGAGGGATTGATTTACTTAGGGTTTCCAAAGTCCCTTTGTATTCTATAACTCCTATCACATTTAATCCTATTTAACACATTAAACTACCCAATTGAAACATGGGTTAGAGATAGAGTTACAAAACCTTTGATTTTTTTCATCTCTCAAATGATAAAAAAACGGTTCTCTACAGAAGTACTTCCTCTTGCGCTCATCATTAATTTATACTGCTCCTTTGCGCAATGGGCGACTGGTCCTAAGACCATGGTCTCTTCAAATTCTTCTTGCAATTATTTTTCTTTGAAGACCAAATGAGAGAGATAGAGAATAGCATGATCTTTGATTATCATTTTCCCGTTATTATAATGCAATGCTTCAAAGAACTCAATTGCTGCCATTTCTTTTTCCTCTTTCAAATCATATTCTTTTTCATTGAATGGAAAATGCTAGAATTGAGGTTTCCTTGTTAAAGGGTCTATCCTCCAGATTTTGTTAAGAAGGATAGGATTAAACAAATTATATTCTTCCCATATTGATTATATGGTGAACTCAAATATTCTTTGAAATTTGCTTATTTCCTCAAGTGTCTGAGTGCAAATTTCAGAAGGGCTTACATTCTTCAGGTATAGTTTTATCTAGGTATAGTTTGTGTACTAGGCCATTTTAATATGTTCCTTGTGTAAGGGCGTGAGCTCAAATCTAGATAGTACCCGGGGGCGGTCATATTGATTCAATATAATCTGTGAGGCCGATTTGAACAACAAGTTTATCCCATCATTCTTCGGTTTTTTGAAGAATGAGAGTATTGCCTGATCATCAATCAGGTTCCTCTGGTAGCTGTCAGACATGTCTTTTAATTTTCATTGTGTCTGATATTTTAAAATATCAAACTTGGAATAGTTGACTAGTTTGACAAAAATAACAATTTTTGTTACTGGTAAGTTTTTGATCTTAATTTCCTCTAGGATCGTTCTCACATCCCTTAAGGTTGAGCCCAAAAAGTCTTGCATTTGCTCGTTCTAAGTCTTCAGTGCCGTTGACATAGTCAAGATTGATTGACTCATAAAATATTTTATGATGTCTCTGCATCTGTGGTATCTTTTTTCAAGGTCTTGAATCTTTCGATTCTTTTCCTTAATGATTTTTTCTAATGCTGATAAACATGCATTAGTGTCTGGAGCAAAAACTCTCAATTCTTACAGTTTCTTCTAGAGATTGTTTATTGTTGTGTAGTCTTCTTCTGGTAAACTGATATTATACTAGTTTTCTACTACTATATCTTTAAACTGAAGAGGCTTTTTTCCATGTCCCTAGGGAGCATTAGGCTTCTTGTTGTGAGAAGTTTTTTCTTCTGCGCGTTAAACATCAATTGCTTCCTTTTTGTTAAGGGTCTCTTTGATGTTTAACGCACCTTTTTCTTTACCTCATTTTGAGGTGGGGGGGGGGGGTTGGATAGGTGTCTTGCCTTTATCCTGTTGTTTTCCTGATGATGAGCTAGTCATGCCTGGAGATGAAATCAGCACTAATATTAGTGTATCTAGGAATATATCGAATAGTATAAATATAGTTCTCTAATTCCACGGACCATCTAATTCTGCGCACATTCTTCTCAATTAAAAAATTGATTTTCCTTATGAGAAAATGTGCAACAACTTGATTATCCATTTCAATAATAAACTCAGATAATAATAAATATAGTTTTAAGGAATAGTATCTTTATAACTAAAAATTCATTATCATATGTAGTGTAATTTTTCTCTGGTCCTTTAAATTTTTCAAAGCACTATGCACATATTTCGGAATCTAATTGGTTTATCTTTGTCATTGAACCAGGCTCTAATACTCACTGGAAGCACGGGTGTTTTGGCAGAATTGCAAGCAAGGTTCCTGCCCAATGTGTATTTGAAGCATCAGTCTGCATGACCAATGTATCTTCAGATTGTGGTTGATCAAGGATTTTTTATCTCTTTATTTCTTTTTTATGTTGACAATTTCTTGTAATTGTTCATCATTGAGTGTGATTTTAATTTTTTTTCATATCCCATCGACTCACACCTTTATTGTTTATGCTTTTGTATTTCTTCTGTTCTTCATTAAGTTTATTCTGAAGTGAAGAAATCTTTTTAGAGAGATTGGGTATATACATTTTCCCATAATCTAATAAACCCAAACAACTTTGTAGATCTTTTAGAGTTAATGTTATCTTTGAACTCTTTGATCTTGATAATAATATGGTCTTGTAATTCAACATGACCACTTTTAAATTTTTTTTTTTCCTTAAAAATTTGATATCCTCTTTCATTAGAGTTATCTGTTTTAGGGATAAAATAATATCATGATTGAGCAATAGCTATGCTACCACTATCAGGTGTTCTTTGTGTTCTTCCTTAGTTTTTGAGAACAAAGAATGTCGTATATGTAGACAACAACAAATAGTAAATGCTCGAAAATACTATTCATCCATTTCTGGAATACTTGAGGAGTATTTTTGAGACCAAATGGCATAATGTTCTATTCATAATGTCCTCCATTAGGACAGCTGAATGTCATTAGCCTTTTGCTTTCTTCATCCTTTATTTTGATTTGCTAGACTCCTGATTTTGTATTAAATTTACTAAACTATTTGGCATCTTGGATTCTGTATAATAGCAATTCGCTATTAGGGATGACGAATCCATCAAATTTGGTGGCTTTATTAACTTTTTTATAGTTAATCACCGTCCTTGCATTTCCTCTCTTTTGCTTAGCATGGTTTCTTACCATGAAATCAGGAGAAGAATGATTTGATTCTGTTTTTTTGAATCAAATTGAATTTGAATAGGTACACTATTTGAGTTTCAAACTCTTTTTTGTCTTCAAGGTTAGCCGCTATATGATTAATCTGATATTTTCCCCTTCGTGTAACTTTCAAGTGCAATCATAACTTCATGCAGTCTAATATCTGATATTGAAGCACGCCAAATCTCAATAAGGTATTACTACTATAATTTCTAAGGCATGCTATGAACCACTTTCACATAATACAGGAACCCTCTGGTTGTTATCCTCTAAAGTGGAAAGGCTAAAAACATGATGATTTCTTATAATTAAGATAAAGCCTTAACAAAATTTTATCTCGCAGGATTGACTTAACAAATCTTACCTGGCAGGATTACAACATGCAATAAGTAAATAGGTAACTTATAAAACAGATAACACCTTGAGTTATCTAAGGGGGGAAAACCTCGAGCTGTCAACAGTTTCACAGTGCACTGGCTAAATGATGGCTAATATATGAGATTTAAATTATAAAACAATGAGAAGTATGAGAAGTAAGCTGATGAAGCAATCAACAAAGTGGTAGAAAACCTGCCTGCTTTTCTCTTTCTATAGATTCCATATATATAGCACAAAGATGAGGCATTCACCTTCAAACAAGGTTCTGTATAATTGAAATATTGACTACCGACATATAGAATGATTACTGAAACTCATATAATTGAATTCTCCGTCCAATGATTTGAATGGGATTTTTGCTGTGCACAAATAAGCTAGTATAATGTTTACTAGGTACACATTATTTATATCTTTCTGTAGTATGAGAGTTGACTGCCTCACGACTGTATCCAGCAAAAGCCGATTGTTCAAAGCCTAGTTCTCACCAATAATCACCACAAGAACAAGACCCATCTTTAAAATGGTGGAACCTTCTCACATCACGAAGAATAATCTCCCTCCCTTCAATTTTTGAAATAAACTTAGTCGCCATATGACAATCATTGCAAACTCTAAGGTTCTTCGCAACTCTTATAGTTGAGCCAGGCGGCGTGTTCAATATACCAAAAGCAATAGCCAATTTCTCACTATGACCACAAAGGAGCATCTCCTTCTCATCCTCATCCACATTGTGAAGTACACAAGAAGTGTCGGGCACATATCCTTCTTTCCTCATCCTCGCCCATAACTTATCAAGAAATCTATGTAACTTCAGGCTCTGAGGATGTACTGAATCTGCAACCATAAACTGGTGAACTTTGTCATCAACTTCAATCCAACTGCAACCTGGCTCTTTTCTAACTCCGCTTTCCTTCATGTTCTTTCTCACTTCATTAGCCTTTTCCCAAAGCCCAGCTGCTGAATAAATGTTTGAGAGGAGAACATAATGGCTAGCAACATCTGGCTCGAGTTTGAACAGATGGTCAGCTGCAACCTCTCCTAGCTCTACATTTTGGTAAATTCTGCAGGCACCTAATAAGCTGCTCCAGGCTCCAGCCTGGTGAAGAACAGGGTTCATTGACTCAATAAGATTGTATGCTTTATCCAATTGCCCGGCTCTACCAAGCAAATCAACTACACAAGCATAGTGATCAGGAGTTGGTCCAAAATTGTACTTCTCTTTCATGTTGTAGAAAAGGTCAAGCCCTTCGTTGACCAGTCCAGAATGGCTACAAGCAGCAAAAGCTGCAATAAATGTTACTTCATTAGGCTTCACTTCTCCTGATAACATTTCCTTTAGTAATGCAAGAGCTTCCATTCCTAGCCCATTCATCCCATAAGCCATGATAAGAACATTCCAAGTTATCACATTACGTTTAGGCATTCGCTCAAAAACTCTTCTTGATTGGATTAAAGAGCCACATTTTGCATAGATGTCCACTAAAGCGCTGCCAACTGCAATATCTGTCTCTAAATGGTGACGAATTGCATAACCATGAATCTCCTTCCCCTTCCCTAATGCTGCCAGAGAGGCACAAGCTGGTAGAAGAGTCATAAGAGTGATATTGTTAGGTTTGCAACAGTCAAATCCTTGCATCTCACTTGTTAGATTGAACGCTTCGCTATAACACCCACAAACCACATAACCAGTGATTATTGTGTTCCAAGAAACAACATCTCTAGTCTCCATAGTATCAAAAACCCTTCGAGAAACTTCAATTTTCCCGACTCTAGAGTACATGTCCATAAGTGCATTCTGAACATACTTATCGCACTCCAAACTCCTCTTCACGACATACCCATGTATAGATTCTTTACAAACAAATGCATCAGACCGCACACAAGCAGGAAGGACGCTCGACAATGTGGTTGCATTAGGAGTTAATCCAGCGAGCAGCTCCATTTCAACAAACAACTTCAAAGCCTCTTCGTCAATCCCATTTTGACTGTACCCAGATATCATAGCATTCCACAATCCAAGTCTAGGCTCAGAAACTCCTTCAAAAACCCTTCTTCCCTTTGTGACCTGCTCAAAATTACAGTACATATCAACCAATGCACTTGCCACAAAAGAATTCTCAATCAACCCGTCATTCCTAATTGCATATGCATGAATCTCTCTCCCAGCCTCCAACATCTCCACATGAGAGCAAGCAGGCAACACACTTGAAAGAGTAACACCATCAGGCTTAATCCCGCAACCCACCATATCATACAACAGCCTCAACGCCTCCCAACCTCTTTCATTCTGCACCAAAGAACTAATCATCGTATTCCAACTAACAACATCACGACCATCAAACCGGTCGAAAAGCTCAACCGAATAATCCACCCTCTTCAACTTTGCATACATCGCGATCAACGCGTTATAAGTAAACGTCTTCCCATCACTATAAAACCCCGCTCGTAACCCATACCCGTGAACCTGCTTCCCCAGTCTCACTCCACCAAACTCGCCAACATTCGAGCAAGCAAGCACCACGCTAACCAACGTAAACGAGCTCGGCTCCACATCCTCCATCTGCATCGCCCGAAACGCTTCAAGTGCGCTCCCCCACCGTTCAAACATGCACAGCGCAGCAATGAGCGAGTTCCAGGAAACCTGGTCTCGTTGCGGCATTTTTTCGAACGCTTTGAGCGCGCTATCGATGTCACCGCACTTGGCATACATCGTGATGAGGGTGTTGGGGACGGTGATGGGGGTTGAGTGGTAGCTGTGTTTTGTGAGGGAGGCGTGGAGCTGGCGGCCGAGGGGGAGGTTGCGAAGTCCAGCGGAGGATTTGAGGGCGGCAGGGAAGGCGAAGTGGTCGGGGATGAGGGAGGAGTTGAGCATGGAGATGAACGTGGAGATGGAGGAGTCGAAGTCGCCGGAGCGGGCGTGGGAGCGGAGGGTCTCGGTCCATAAGGAGGGGGAGCGAGGGGGAGGGAGGGCAGGAGGAGGAGGGTAGTTTGGGTATTTTGGGGGAGGTTGGGTCTGGGGAGGGGAGGGGAGAGTGAGGACGGGGAGAGTGGAGGAGGACATGGGAGCGGGGGATGTGATAAGGGATGAAGTTGGGTGAAGTCCATTTTGAATCAGTTGCTGCTGAATGAGGACTGGAATGCAATCTACAGGGGAAAATATCAAAGTTACTATCTTTCCATACCATCTATCTACACAATCTATGCAATGTTATCGAAGATTTGAGGGATAAATCGGTAAACTCCGTTATGGTTTTAAAAAGGGGAATTGGGAGGATCCTCTTCGGTAAAGGCTAAAGCATATCTTTTTAACTTCTACACCCTTCGTAGAAAGTTATTTGCACCGATTCGCTCATGTCTCATTTTACTATTAGGTATGTTTACAGTTTTACACGCGTTTTTTATGTTTGAGCCCTTAAGAGAATATGATTTGCAATATGTCGTTACACATAAACAAAAACTAATTGAAATTATGAATACCTCATTACTAATAAGTTTCTATAATTAAGATTTTGATAATTAGGTTAAATTATAATCTTTTAAATACAAAAGTAGAAAACTATAAAAATGTGTATTCTGTAAAAATTTGTAAGAAAATCATCCTAATCTATTTTATTAAAAGAAACTTTGTTCAACTGATATAATATAAAATTAATAAAAAAAATTTTCCTAAAAAAGATGAAACCGAATATAATAAAATAAACAATTAGCTTTTCAACATGTGTCGAGCAAAATATTATCGAATGTTTATATCTAATACTTATCTTTAAAATAAATAAAAAGAATAATATGAATATAAAATTATTAAAAAACAGACTCTTCATCATCTAGGAAAATTATACCATCACTCTAATTGAAATATATATCATAGCAATTTTTGAATAAGTAAATAAAATGCTCCATCAAACCAACATATATTATAAAAAGATCTTACAAAGATATTTTAGGATACTAAAGTGACCCTTTTATATACAAATTAGAATATGTAAGTTTAAATTTTTGTTCCACGTGCATTGGCACATGCAATAATAATGCTAGCGTACAAGTTCATGTTGATTTTCTATATATGACACCAGTCTGACCTCCAATATATTTATCTTGCAGTGTTTTAAAGAATGTTTATATGTTCCGTAACTTTAAGTTTAAAATTAAAGAAACATTTGGTTGCTAGAAAAAAGTTGGGAAATATTATTCACAATTGGGAGAGTTATGAGTAGATTGGTTACTTTCACACAACTAGAAAGTTTTTCCCCTACGTCTTTTTGAAAGGAGCAGTAGAGAAATGTAATCTCTATAAATTTTAAAAACTTGTATGGAAAAACATAGCCGCAATGTTCTTCACATAGAATGTTCCATGTATTCGTATAGAAGCAGTATAAGAGTTTTATGCTGATAATAAAGACCACCATCAATTCAATAGAGCCAAATCCGCCGCGAGTGATCTGATTGGTTTGAAGGATTCAATATAACTCCCACGGCATTGGATTCGATTACGGACTGGGTTATTGGGAAGAAAAAATCAATCGGATCAAGACTGAACAAACAATGACACCCAAACAAACTTATTAGATATAATTAACATGATTAATCCCTATGGTTCCTCACTGAATACACGTGATGTTAGTTATAGATTGATTGCCCTTTGGCTGGATAACAAATATTTCATCTCCTCACATATTGACAGTTTCTTTATAAGCAAGCACAAAGACGTGCTTTCATCGTAGTTCTTTCTGTGGTCTAGAGTTGTTTAGTTCGATAAAGAGTGCATTATGTTTTCTCAATAGGTAAATAGCGCTGTGTTACGTAAAACCTAGAACTGGGCCTCAAAGAAAACGTGAAGCCCAATTTATCAGCAGATAACAGAGACGACATAAATACAGACAGGATCCAATATAAAAGGCAATACACGAGTACACGAACAAGAAGCAAATAATGAAGCCCAAGCCCAAAAGTTAAAATTTGGAACAAACGCAGGGTTTTCATATTATGCGTCCATAAGCGTGATATCCAAATTCAATGCTAAATGAGAAGATACAGAGAAGTACCAAAAGGAAGGGGCGGATGAAAGGCCGAAGCAAAACTGAAACACGCTGAAAGGGCTACAAAAGTTTAAAGGAAGTACAAGACTGACATCTTAAATGGATGAAGCAAACTCTGTAAGTGGGTCACCAACCAAAATTCTCATCTAGGGCTAGAATTTATCAATAATCCCCTTGAGTGGGAGGCAAGCAAAACAAAAAAGCGACCCAATCACCCTTTCTTTATAAACCCTCTTACATCAAGCAAGCACATATACCAAAATTAAAATAAAAGAAATCAATATGTAAAACCTAAAACAAGCCAATGAGTGTAACAAACCGAGAATCTCAACAACCTCTAAACAAATCCCCATGCTCAAACTTTTGCTCCATTTCTAACAATTTTCTTCATGTAAAGCAGAGAAAAAATAAAAGTAAGATGCATAAAATGAGAATGAGCATTAAAGCTAGGTGCTCTCCTCAGCTTTATTGCTGCCCACATTGCTCCTTATAATAACTCATTTGTTTGCGGGTACTTCACAAACTCACAAGTAGTCTTCTCAAGTTTAGCATCTATCATGGAGCAAAGATTTGATTGCTTGGGGATACTCTTAATGTTATTCTACTTCTTCTACGCAACAAGTTTCTATGCTAGTTGCGGTAAGTATATGCTTCATTCCTTACTTAACTCAAATTGCTACAACTTCATCTAGCCTCTCTAATTGTGATATAATTTGTTCAGCAGAGGCTAGGAAATCTTTGAATCATCCAAAAGGTCCACAAACGAAGGCAGTGAAGCAACACTTGGTGACGTATTATTCTACATCAGACCCAAATAGTAACTATATGGGCTCTCCTTACTATTTACGCCCATATGAAGATGTAATGGGCCCTTCTTCCTCTCCTCTAGATCAAAATCCACCTTATTGCATTTACCCCCCTCTAACTCCATTCCCGCCCTCCACAACAATACCAAGCCCAATTCTACCAATTCAATCTCCACCGCCTTCATCGTCTTTACCTTCTCCCAATTTACCGTCTCAATCTCCGCCATCTCCATCATCCTACATTTATCCTCCAATTTTCACTCCTAATTTACCATCTCAATCTCCGCCATCTCCATCATCCTACATTTATCCTCCAATTTTCACTCCTAATTTACCATCTCAATCCCCACCATCTCCATCCTCCTACATTTCTCCTCCAATTTTCACCCCGAATCCGCCCGAATTTCCCACTCCGAGCCCACCAGGCCTAGAGCCTAGCCCACCAAGCTTCGAGCCAAGCCCACCGGGCTTTGGGCCAAGCCCACCAGCATATTACCCTGGGCCTCCCATATTTTCCCCGGGCCCACCGATCTTTTTACCTCCCATAGTTTATCCACCACCAACTGTTCCTCCTCCGCCACATGCTGCGGGCACTACTGGGCTGGGCTTGTGGTGCGTTGCGAAGCCCACCGTACCTGACCCGATAATTCAGGAGGCAATGAATTATGCTTGTGCGTCAGGCGCAAATTGTGATGCAATCCAGCCCAATGGGCAATGCTATCAGCCCGATACTTTGATAGCCCATGCTTCTTTTGCATTCAATAGTTATTGGCAGAGGACTAAAGTTACAGGAGGGACTTGTGATTTTGGAGGGACTGCAATGCTCATCACCAAAGATCCAAGTAAGTTTAATGAATTATCTTTTACTAAGTTTTTCACTATCAATAATGTGAAAATTAACTGTATTTTCTTTCACAGGCTTTAATGAATGTCATTTCAGCATCAGTTGATGTGTCAAAATCCAGATGTAAGACAGCATGTTCTTCTTTCCAAGGGACTGAATAAGACTACAGTTAAACATTTAGTTAGAATTATTATTTGTTTTCTTTACCTTATATATTATGAACAGAGATTTTGGAATTAGCCAGTTTTTAGATTATTGCCTTCAGGCTTAAGAGTTTTGGGCAGAATCTGGGCAGAAAATTTTCAGCTTGTTGTAAGGATTGCATATCTTCTTTATTAATATTTGTTATTTATTAATTTCAAATCTTGAATAAACCTTTGGAATTGACTGTACTCCATGGTTATTATGAATTGCATGCGTGCAAAGTTTTCTCTTCTTTGATGATGTTACTGTTTCAGGAAAAAAAAACGTTACAGGTTAGATTAAACAGAAAGAGAGACGCACATGATACCTTGTTATAAGGAAAATGAAATATCTTTTGTGATTGTTAACCTTTTTGGTGATGCTGACTTCCACATTAATCTATATTAATAATCTAAGAAGGTCAGAGAAGAACTTTAGCAGCTCTCACTTCAAGAAATCAAACAACTGTACAGAAAAGAAACTATATATGATTATTTAAAGTTTTAGCTCTAGCTAATCCTAGATATCCTAGATAATATAGTATTAGCTGTTCAACCTAACTTTGCCTGTATTCTGGTTCCATGCTGAAGTGAATCTGTATATTATGCAAGTGGTGTTAGGCAACAAAATAGGCTTTCTGGCATGTAAACTAGCTGTACTGAAACAAAGAGAGAGAATCTAGATGCAACCAAGCAACTTGAACGGCTAAAATGAACAGAAATAAAATGAATCATGAGAAACCAGTTGATTCAAGATCTTCATATTTAGGTGCTTTTTTAAAAACCTGGCCTCCATTGACCATCGACTCCCTGTCTTGATTTAAAGAGTCGGCATTAGCAAACAAAATAACAGAAGGAAAAAAGGGCGCCACTTGGTTTGTTTTTCAATTATATCAGCGCTTAAGTTCGCGCATAATTCCAGAGTCGAATATGACTTTGCGATTTTTTCGGTCGGCAGACAAAATGAACGCATTTAATTTGTAAGCAAAAGATCTCAAGGATCCTTTCATGGCTGGTTCATATGGGATTGCAGTACCTTATCAAGATTTTAGCATCTGGACAAAATTTAGCCATTCTTTATGCCCCCAGTTGATTATCGCCATGCAATTTAATTAGTTGGTGGCTAGTTACAGTCTCATCCTTACTAGAGATACTCTACTCGCAGTTTGTTAAACATTTTCCTTGGTTTTTCTTTCTTTTGCAAGTGGAATCTGTAGGTAACTATCAATTTTTTCTCTCTTCACATGGTAGCATATGCGTGCATTGGATGCTAATTCATCATAAGATAAGACCACATCATTCCAGCTTGCAACTTTGAAGATCATCAGTACACAGAATTTTGGACAAGGTACTGAAAGTTCTATTGGATGGACTAGCTTCGTTTCTTGCAAGTGGTGCTCAAGAGAGTAACAGCCCGTGGGGATTTGTGCCAAAAAAAATAATGTAATCCTATCATCTTCTGAGGCTGGAATTTAGAATTTCCTCTTGAATCTTGATTTTACCTCTGGAAACCTGAATAGTGCATTTTTACTGACAAGAAAGGTCCAATTCAATTTATGTTATGACAAATTCCCCAGGATAAGCTAATATCAATCACACAAGAGCACGAAAAAAAATCAAGAATACACGAACACAAAGATATACATGGTTCGGCTTGTAGTCTACGTCCACGGGCGAACGAGGAGAAAATCTTTACTACTTGTGAGGAATGCAAAGTGGAATCTCTCAATCTCTCAATCCCAAATAACACCCCAAAAGCCTAATACAACTCTCAACTAAAGGATCAAAAGAGAAGAATATCAAATAGGCTTCACAAAAGAACTCTCTCTTCTTGATTGGTGCTCTGAAGATTAATGTATCTAATTGGCTTGAAAGACTGTTCTTATATAGCCTTGAAGATCTTAGCTCCTTGCTGTCTAAGCAATAAAAGTTCTAATAGGAATAAAAGTCCATATGACCTAAAACCCAACAAGAGTCCAAGTAGGAATAAACCTCTAATATGATTGGTTGTGCAAAGTCTAATGTAAGTAGAACTTTTGATCAAAATAAACCAAGCTAAAAAAGGAACTCCCAAAGCAATATGGATTTGAGTATTTGAAACAACCTATAACAAATCTCCACATTGACTCAAATGCGTAGAAAATTCCTCACTCCAAATAAGCTAACTTACTCCACATTCTCCAATAGCCCTACAGGACATCTAAGTGCGGCACGTATCGATCAAGTCTAAGCTCGGCTTGAACTTACTAACTGAAAGAGGCCTCCTCAATAAATTGACTGAATTGTCTGCACAACGATCGTAAATATTAGCGAAGTCATCACCTGAAGTAGCTCCCGAATAGCTGAAGGGCACAAAATTATTAACTGACAATGCATAAGCTACCGTATCTTCATATCTTCGAGGTGGTTGGATATCTCGTCTAGATCAATTTCTAGAAATAGTGTATTCCCACTCTTCCTGTAGCTGCTAAGGTGCTTCATCTACTTGAACAGGATCTGGCTGCTGAACTCTCATAGTCTTATCCTGCTGAAGAGTTGAATCACGAATTTCTAACTCCACCTTATGTCCTGTAGTGCACGCCTTATCAACAACTGAAACCAATGACCATTTCTGGTGGAACATAACAGATTCATTAAAAGTAACATCATGACTAATAATAATCTTAGGAGACTTCGGATCAGGACACCACAACCTAAAACCCTTAACACCCGATGCATAACCTAGGAATATGCACTTCTTCGCTCGCGGCTCAAGTTTCCCTTGACTAACATGTGCATATGCAGGATAACCAAATATTCTAAGATTAGAATAATCTGCAAGCTTACCGGACCAAACCTCCTCTGGAGCTTTACATCTAATAGCAGTAGATGACAAGCGATTCACTAAGTAACAAGTCGTATTCACTGCTTCCGCCCAGTATTTCTTACCTAAACACGGATTGAACTTTATACACCAAACTATCTCTAATAGGGTTCTATTCATACGTTCTACCACTCTATTCTGTTGCGACGTGCGAGGGACTGTACAATGTCTAACGATTCCCTCATTCTTGCAGAGTTCATTAAATTTTCATCCACAAAACTCAAGGTCATTATCAGTTATAAGCCTCTTAATTAGCCTCTCAGTCTGCTTCTCAATCAAAGACTTTTACTACTTAAAGTCACAAATACCTCATATTTATGTCTTAAAAAGTAGACCCAAACCTTCCTAGAGTAGTCATCAATGAAGGTCAATAAATATTTGGAACTACCACCCCTCGAGGCAACTTGAGAAGGTCCCTGTTGATGTTCTAGTGATCACACAGTCAATTATATCCGTGTTTGGATGAATTTGTTAAAGATTGATGAAGGGGCTACTTTCTTCCCTGACTTTATATCTAGTTCTTGAATTGGGGTATCTGAAAAATCTACACAAGTAGAAATTTATAAGAGGGTGAGGTTTGATTCCCCCGTTATACCTCCAACGATCAAGTTAGATAATTAACTTGAGTGGGGTAAATAAGAACTAGGAATTCTTGTGCATGTGATTGCTTAAGGCTTAGATTTAGAAATCAAATTTCCAGACTCCGGTAAGGTAGAATAGTACATATATTTATACTAAGTTGGTAAGGGCAAATGGGTCACTTCGGACGAGCACAGAGAAGCGGTGGCGAAGTATGGGCTGACGGCCACGTCAGTACTTCCTTTACAGGTGTCGGCTAGCGAGTGGAGGGAAGATCGTTTTGGCATTAAATGGGAAGAGATTGTCGGTGTGGCAAGGCCCACATGATCCGATGAGTCATGAAGACTATCTGGGCTAGAGTCATGATGGCATCTGTCAAGCATTAAATGCGGTGTTGATACATTATCATAGGGGAGAGGCTCAAGACGAAAATAGTCATTTAGCTTCACCGAGAAGTAACGCCTTTCGAGTCGATATGGAGGGATGTCGGCTCAACAAGTTGGCTGAGTTGTTAGCCCTATTGGTCTTTGGCCGTCAAGTGGTCGAGTAGACTCGAGGTGAGTCATATTCGACAAAAGGGAGTGACAAGTACCTCCTTTCGAGTCGACATGTAGGGAAGTCGGCTCGACAAGTCGGCTGAGTTGTCATCCCTATTGGTCTTTGGCCGCCAAGTTAATTGGGGGCAAAAGTACACTTGTTCGTTGCTTGGCACTGAGTTGCACTTTAATGAAATGGGAACACCATAATAGTCTCCAAAGATCTGAATGGATATAATCCAAAGTATATTTAGTCTGATGCACTGCCGTACTGAAGCTGACTCTTTTTCGCTTCTCAAAGATGCAATGCTCACAGAATCCTAATTTTTTTGTACTCTGTCCGCATAAAAGACCCTTCTTACTCAACTTGGTCAATCCATGATCACTCATATGACCAAGTCTCATATGCTATAATCTGGTAATATCAACTTCTGCCATCGATGATGCAACTGCAGTCGATCTGATAACGATAGAACCATGCAAAATATACAAGCTATTGATCTTCTTTCCTTTCATTAACCACAAGAGAGCGTTTTGTAACACTAAGAACTCCACCTTCACCTGAAAAATTGCACACAATGCTATCAAGAGTGCCTAAAGAGATGAGACTCTTCCTTAAACCTGGAATATGTCTAACATCTGTCAAAGTCCTGATGACTCCATCATGCATCTTAATCCGAATTGTGAATTTCCCAACAGTCTTGTATGAGGTGTTGTTCCCCATAAGAACAACTCCACCATCAATAGCTTCATAAGCAGTGAACCAGTTCCTATTAGGAGCACATATGATAGGAACAACCCGAATCCAAAATTTAATCATCCATGCTCATGTTTATATCATCTGTAGCTAACAAAATCACATTTTCAGCAATATCAACTTCAGCGGAGTCCTCCTTTAATTTTTCTTCATACTCTTCTTATTTATATTTGTTCTTCAATCTGTAACAATCGGTCTTGATGTGTCATTTTTTCTTGCAATATCTGCAGGTCAGATTCCTGTACTTTGATTTATACATGTTACCTCCAAAGCCCCTTTCTTTCGATCTTCCTCGAACAAACAAGCCATATCATCCATGCTCCTATTTATATCATCTATAGCTAACAAAATCACATCTTCAGCAATATCAACTTCAGCGGAGTCCTCCTTTGATTTTTCTTCATAATCTTCTTATTTATTTTTGTTCTTCAATCTGTAACAATCGGTCTTGATGTGCCATTTCTTATTGCAATATCTGCAGGTCAAATTTCTGTACTTCGACTTATACATGTTACCTCCAAAGCCCCTTTCTTTCAATCTTCCTCGAACAAACAAACCATTAGCTTTATCGCCACTTTCACTTGTGGTTAATTCTTTGTCAATCTTCTCATTAAGTTCTCTTTGACGTTCTTGATACTAATAGAATCTCGACCGTAAATCATGGTATCCCTGAAGTGCTTGTAGGAAGGCGGCAAAGAACACAATAACAATAGGGCTTGATCTTCATCATCGATCTTAACATCAATCTTACTCAAATCTGTAATCACAGAATTAAATTCACCAATATGAGATTTGATGGGTGTTCCTTCCGACATCCAAAGTGTGTACCGACGCTGCTTCAAGAGGAGGCAATTAGTGAGCAACTTCGTCAAATACAAATCCTCCAATTTAGACCACAAATCAGCGGTTGTTTTCTCCGTGAGAACTTCTTGTAAAACTTTATTTGTCAAATATAACTGGATCGTTGTGAGAGCTCTATCATCCAACTCATTCCAATCGTCCTTCGTCATAGTAGCCGGTTTCTTCGACTTTCCGAACAAAGCATTCTTCAATCCACTCTGTGTCAACACGGCGATCATCCTAACTTGCCAAATGCTAAAACTGATGTTGTCGTCAAACTTCTCGATATCCCACTTTATAGTGGTTGTCGTCATCTTCTCATCCGATCGATAGCTAAGGGCTCTGATACCAATTTGTTATGATTAATTCCCCAGGATAAGCTAATATCAATCACACGAGAGCATGAAAAATCTCAATAACACACGAACACAAAGATATATGTGGTTCGGCTTGTAGTCTACATCCACGGGTAAAGGAGGAGAAAAACTTTACTAATTGTGAGGAATACAAAGTGGAATCTCTCAATCCCAAATAACACCCTAAAAGCTTAATACAACTCTCAACTAAAGGAACAAAAGAGAAGAATATCAAATATGCTTCACGAAAGAACTCTCTCTTCTTGATTGGTGCTCTGAAGATTGATGCATCTAATTGGCTTGAAACACTGTTCTTATATAGCCTTAAAGATCTCAGCTCATTGCTGTCTAAGGAATAAGAGTTCTAATAGGAATAGAAGTCAACATGTCCTAAAATCAAACAATAGTCCAAGTATGAATAAACCTCTAATATGATTGGTTGTGCAAAGTCTAATATAAATAGAACTCTTGATCGAAACAAACCAAACTAAAAAAGGAACTCCCAAATCAATATGGATTTGAGTATTTGAGGCAACTTATAACAATTTCAAATTCAGAAAGCCAGTGTGGCTTAGTTACAACAAAATTAATCAGGCTGACTAGACTAGACCATAGAAAGGCTTCACGTAATGTCACTTGGTTTTGGTGCTACTTGATAACTCATTCGATCTAATGCAGAGGAAGTGATCAGATTTTGCCAACTGCTCATGAGTAAATCCTAATTTCACATTGGAAAATTTTGCAAAGAGCTCTGGATTTAGATAGACATATCTAATGGTTTTACCATTTTGGTTAATTTGGTTTGCAGCGCTTCGCACTAGTCAATAGCACCTTCTCCTCTACATTAGTTCGCCCACTTTAGGATATCCACCTAATCACCAGGTATTTCAGCTATAAAAGGATCTATACGCAATGCTACACAAGGGCACCAGGCAAACCACACACATTCTCAAAAACAAAATGGGGAAGTGTTTTCTTGCCAGCATCCTAGTCCTTTTCTTGAATCTTGCATCACTCCTCCCTTCTTCAGCTTGCCCCTACTGCCCTTATCCGACTCCATCCCCGCCTCCACCACGAAAAGAAGTCCCTTGCCCTCCACCACCAAAGTCGAAACCCCCACCATCACCGCCAAAGCTTAAACCTCCTCCACCACCTCCAAAGCTTAAACCTCCACCAGCACCACCAAAAATTAAACCGCCACCGCCGCCGCCACCACCAAAGTCTAAACCTCCACCATCACCACCAAAGCTCAAGCCTCCTCCACCACCTCCAAAGCTTAAACCTCCACCACCACCACCAAAGATCAAACCGCCACTGCCACCACCAAAGGTCCAACCTCCGCCGCCGCCTACAGCCCTACCACCTCCACCACCAAAAGTCAGACCACCGCCCTCTAATGTACCATGCCCACCACCACCACCAAAAGTCACACCACCGCCATCTAATGTACCATGCCCACCTCCTCCAATCGCACATAGATGCCCGATAAACACCCTAAAGCTTGATGCTTGTGTTGACTTGTTAGGTGGTCTAGTGCACATTGGAATTGGTTCGGGTACAACAGGAGCTTGTTGTCCGTTACTTGAAGGATTAGCTGACTTAGATGCAGCAATGTGTTTGTGCACAGCAATTAGGGCTAAAGTTTTGAATATAAACATACTGCTTCCTGTTGCTCTTGAGGTTTTGGTAGATTGTGGGAAGCATCTTCCTTCTGATTATCAGTGTCCAGATGCCTAGGCCAAGATAAGATGATATTTTTTGTGAGTTGTTTGTTATTGGTTATTGTTGTTTTTCTATGTATTTGTATTCTGTATGGCTTCATGAAATAAGGGAGCTTTTTCTTGAATAAATCAGGTTTGCTCGTGTATCTGTACTCTTTTCTTATAGAATGTAAATTTGAGGTTTTACTCAGTGGAAAAAGTGTAATTTCAGCATCCGCAAATCCTCTTGTTCCTTTGTGATAAATGGTAAACAATTTAACCCTAAATTTCATTTTTCCTATGTTAAAGTAAGAGAGAGAGAGAATCTTGGGTAAATTTCCCTTGA
>BQKN01067432.1:78600-117288 GCA_022839385.1 Asparagus kiusianus
CTTGCTAACACGACGTGAACTCTTCACGTAGCACACGAAACACGTCGTTGTCCAACAATTTGATATCAGAGCAGAAATTTGGTATCAGAGCACAAGAAATTCAAAGGATACTGAAATTAATAATAACCCACATAACATAAAAGTTACCCATTGGGAAAGACTAGACTTGCCTATATTGTTCTCACTAAAATTGCTTAGGTACGAAAATGAGTTTGTATTTATTTTTTAATTAAAAGGATAAGTAGGTATTTTATGGTTATCATCTTCAATTCCCCAATCTTCAGATTTTTTTTTTTTTTTTCATCTTCAATTCCCTGATCGGTAGTTAAATAGAATGAGTTGGTAATAACTAGTTTCCTCAATTTTCCAATATTACAATTAAATCTCATCTGCAACTTAATAGTCCCTTCTTCCAAAGCTCAAGTCCTTGCTCCTCTTCCGCAATCCCTTATCTTCCTTCTTCTTCAAGCTCAAGCTCTACAATAATGGCCATTCGGTCACAAGAGATGCCCCTCTCCCTCCTCCTCCGCTTCCTCTCTCCGACCTTGTATTGCACCTGCCAACAAACGTCGGCTAGTGCCGCCATTTGCGAGGAAGAGGCAATGCTGATGATGAGGATGCAAACCTGACCCGGATGGGCAGAGTGTGAGACCCCCAAGTGTTTCTAGTCCCACATCGGGAAAGTGTGAAATGTTTGAGTGGGTTAAATAGATATGTCCAATGCTCAATTGTATCAGGTGTTAGCATTTTTTTTACAGTAGATATAGCCAAACAATGTGTTACACTCGGTGAGTCTCATGCTTCTATCGTGAGCCCGTGGCGTGTCAAATTGTATCAGAATAGTTGCCAGCTAAAAATGTGTAGCGGGGACGCCCCATATGTAAGATGGGGTGATTGTGAGGCTTCCATGTGTTTAGTCCCACATCGCGAAGTGTGAAATATTTAAGTGGCTTAAATAGATATGCCCAAGACTCGAAGTGTGAAATATTTAAGTGGCTTAAATAGATATGCCCAAGACTCGAGTGTTACAAATGCTAACAGTTTTTGACAGTGGATTTGGCCAAACAATATGTCACACTCGGTGGGTTTAATGGTTGATATCACGAGCTTGGGGCGTGACAGTTAGGATTGCGGCCGTGATCACCACCTTTGTGACGTAGTTGAGCATTGGCTTATGGTGGTGGTACTGAGAGACGGACGGAGCGGACACAGGTGAAAGCTTCAGAGAAGAAACAAAAAAAGAGCGAGCACTAAATTAGATCTACAAGGAAATTTAATTACAAAAATGTCAGTGGAACTCTATCTATATTCCCAACAGCAAAGCGCTTACAATTTAAGCGTACATTTAGAAAATGAGAGAGCTAAATTTACAAGATGTATTAACAATGTGTGTCATCAATACTTCAAAATTTTGCTTTTTGGAGTACCGGAGTGATGTAGAACACACAGCAAACATGTTTATGTCAAAGTGGGACAGTCGTAAACCCAAATACGGGCCTGGTCGAAGAAAGTAACTTGTTTCGAAGAAACGGCCGTAACTTTCAAACCGTACGTCGGAATTGGACGAATTATATATGAAAATCGACTATCTCGACGAGACGGAGCCATCCAAACCGACCCCTTAGGGTTCGATTTGCGTTCTAAGTTTCGCCAAATTCCTTACGGTTTGAGAGATATTTGTATTTTTGTCCGTTTTTTTATTATTTTTAGTAATATTTTAGGAGTCTGTTTTGTTTAGGAAACAAATCCGATTTGATCTCAGATTTGACCGGTAGACTTTCCTATTCATAAGGAGTCTTTTTAGGAGTTTTAATGTTTTAGGAATTCTTTACCATTTTTAGTAAGTTAAGAGTCCTAGTAGGAATTGGAGTCCTTGTAAGAGTCTTGTTTCTTTTTCTATTTAAGAAGAGTCTTGTAGCCCTAGAGGCATAACTTTGATTAATAAAATTTCGTTTTTCTTTAATATTTACTTCGTGGATTCGAAGCTCTTTGTGGATTCGAAGATTTTCCTTGGTGGATTCCGAGGCTATTACTTCCGCGCTGCGTCACGAAGCAGTCGTCAAATATCAGTCATCAACATTCACGGAAAAGGATAACAAAATCAATTTTAATGCAATTTATACTTTGAGTAATTCTTTTTGGACCCAAACCACGGGACCCATTAGGGGACAGCCAACATGGAAAATGAATTTATTTAGTGATTGTATTTCTTTTTATTCCACGCTGGACAACCAACAAAACAACTAAGGGGGCAGTTACGGAAATTTAAAAATCTGAAGCCTTTCCTCTTCTTCTACCTTCTTCGCCTACTTTCTATTCTTGTTTGATCTGCTACCTTCGCTGAAGAGAAGCACCAAATAAAAACCCTCATTTAGCTTTCTATTCTTCTTCACCTACTATCCTGCATGATTCTATTCTTGTTTGTTCTCCTTTTTTTTAGTTTTTAAGTTTTCTAATGTAATTTCCCCTTTCTCCATAATGGCCGCTGCTACGCCGCCGCCTCAACCGCCACCACCTCAGTCGCCGTCCACTGTCTCTCCTCCTTCTCTCCCTCGTCCAAAACTCTAACGCCTCATTTCCTCTCCCTTTCCAAATCCTCCTTTCCCCTCCTCTCACACTGCCGCCCTCTCTTCTCCTCCCCTTCCAACTCCCTCTCCTACTTCCCCTCCGACGATGACGTCATCTCCGGCGACGACGGAGGCGACAAGCCCCGCGAGAGTGCGGCGTCGTGGGCACCATCGGCTACCCGGAGGCCTCCCGCCTCTCCTGCCTCGCCCTCCACGCCCTCCAGCACCGCGGACAGGAGGGCGCCGGCATCATCTCCGCCGACAGCCACCGCCTCCGCTCCGTCACCGGCCTCGGCCTCGTCTCATTTCCAGCTTGATTGTATATGCAATCGCTGGGCATCAAGAGAGGATAACAGAAAAGATTCAGCTTAATTTTTGATGATTTTGAGAGAAGATAAAACATTAATTAGGTGTCCAGAAGCGGAAACTTTTGGACAAAAATACCCTTAACTGGGAGTTAATTATCATTAATTAACACCAACTGTAATTGACAGCTCAGCTTTCCACTTGTACCGTCCCATGGACCTGTCCCATTTTCGGGTCCTGCTAGCACTGCTCTTTATACTTTATATAAACAAACACTATACCTACCTCTAAACTACTCTCATTAAAAAAAAACTCTTTAACGGTCCACCTTAGAAATAGAGAAATGATAGAGGTACACCCTCGGGCACACCTCCGACCACACCCTCTCCCCCCTCTAGCTACAGTGCAGAGGGCCCCACTTGAGATTTTTTAAAAAATTTAAATGGGGCCCTCTGCACTGTACCTAAAGGGAAGGTGTGGCCGGAGGTGTGCTCGAGGGTGTACCTGTAGCGCATCCCAAATAGAAAAATGATAGAGGCAACTAAAATAGAATTACAATATTGAAAAAAGTTACTTATGAGCATGCACGGATATTCATTCCATGCATGCATTTTATATTGTATACCTAAGAAAAATATAAGTTAAAGAAAGCGGCGAATTCCCGCCGAATCTGTGTACGTGGCCACTAAAATCCCACAAGACTCACTCCTTTACCAACAAAAAAAACCCACAAAAACGTTGATATCCAAAAGTTTTCTTTTGCATGCCAAAAATTCCCTTGTACTTCAAAAAATTTGAACTTTGATATCTCAGATTTTCTTTTTGCCGGAAAATTATCTACAAAGTTTATTCTAGATCATCAAACTTATGTTTTTTTTAGATATTAGTTAAAGCTTAGGTGTCAAAGTTGCAAATTTTGGGAATATCAATTTTAATCTAATTTATACTTTAAATAAATAAACATTACACCTACCTTAGCTGCCTAAACTATTGTCACTAATAAAGCATTTTCTTTATCGATTAGGCTTATGAAATAATATTGTGATTAAAATAGAATTACAAAATGAAAAGAAAATTACTTATATGCATGCATAGATACTCATTCCATGCATGCATTTGATGTTATATATTGTTAAGAAAAATATAAGTGAAGAAATGGCAAGGGATTCCCCTCAAATCTGTAAATGTGATGTTAAAAAGCTCGCGACGGCTCTTTCCTCTACCGACAAAAAGCCTGCAAAAATATTTGATATACAAAGTTTTCTTTTGCAAGCCAAATAATACCCTCAACTTCAATAAATTTAAATTTTGATATCTCAGCATTTTCTTTTGCCCGAAAGATACCTTAAAGTTTACTACATAGAACCAGATTTATATTTTTATGACATGAAAGTTATGAACAGATTAAATTATGGGTATTTAAGTGTAAAAAATAATAATCCAAAAAAATTGATTATTAGTATCTAACAAAAAATAATAATAAATGTTGAAAAAAATTAAAAATGAAATAAAGAAAAGAAGTATGTAGAATGAGGGACATGTGGCAATAAAGTCGGGTTAGGATCCAGTCAAAACCGAAGGTTATTAATTATTTAAAAATAAAGCTCATAGGACTATATGTTTTGTCAATAGGAAGGCTAATGAGGCAATGCACTTGTTTGCCGAGGAGAGTGCTAAAATCACAAATATATATATCATTGGGTCGAGGACCCTCCATCATTTCTTGTATCTGAACTTGATGGAATTAAACTCTTCTTTATTTATTTAATAAAAGTTGATCATTTTGACATAAAAATTTATATTTGGGATATTTATACCCTAAAAGATTTGCCAAATTATCCTTTTTACATCTTCTTCGTGTTTTTACTCTTTAATTTCAAATTTTCTTCCCCTGTTAACCGGCTCACTTTTTCCGCCAATATTTTCTCTGAATTCCACTAAGGGGGTGTTTGTTTTAATGAAAGTGAATTGTAAAAGTGTGAAAGTGAAATGATTTTAAGACTTTTGGGGTTTGTTTTATTGAAAATAATTTTGAAAGTGAAATGTTAAAATGAGTCCATATCAGCTCTAATGCATGTTTAAGTTTCCCTAAAAAGTATTGAAGTCAAGTGAAAGTGAGAAAAAAGTAGGGACCACTCCTAATTAATTAGTATATTTATTATTTATCTTACTTTATTTTCCCATGTTATTCGGTGGAAACAACCACCTCCCCCCAAAATTTTCTTACCTGCTAATTATATTATTTCTTTTATAGCATTTAATAGCGTGATTGTTGTACAGTTGTAACATGACTAGGCATTTAATAAGCCATTACGTTATTAAAAAAATATAAAGTACATAAGTAAAAAAATACAGAATGCATAGAATCTATAAAAATTAGTACAAGTAATTGATGATATATATACCTGAGGCTTTCAATCCGTTCTTTAGTTGCTACCAGAATAATTATTAGAGTTTAGAGTGTAATATGAATTTAAATAACAAATAAATAAATAATTGCCACATCATCTTTATTTTCCTAGTTCTAAGATTAATTCATTTTTACAAACAAACATTACATTTCACTTTCATGTTTACATGGATCCACTTTCACACTAGCAAAAATAAGTGACTTTCACAAATTCGAATCACCTTCATTTAACCAAACACCCCCTAAATGGAACAATTGCAAGAAGCCCTTTTGTTCGACAACCAAACCCTCAAGCTAAGATCGCATTTCATCAACCATGATGAATTCAACGGCGGACACGGCGACTTCATTACCTATAATGGGTTATTTTTCAAAATCAAATAATTCCTCTCCTACTCCTTCCCTATCAGCCGCGTCTGCTTGTCTAAAATTAAGTAGGTGCTACTGGGATTTCAAGAAATTTTTTTGCAGCAATATAAAACGAGGTGGATGATTAAAAGAAAAACTTACTTTATAAGTGGTTTAAGTATAAGTTTAAAATATAAAGTGACTTGCGTAAGTATAAATTAAAAACCCCTAAAATTAAACTCACAAATTAGTGAAGAGAAACTGAAATTTTATTTGTTTCCTGATGATTCTAAACTACTCATTGCACGTTAGGTGGTCTCTGCAGCTTCAGTTTTCTTAAAACCTCATCATTCTCATCCCATGTGTCAAACTATGATATTTGAACTTCATAAGCTGATAGGATGAATGCAAAATCACTACACGGAAGCTCCTCTCAAACACAACGCCTATAAGTTCATCTATTAAATATAGTATACAACCACGGGCCAATGCAAATCTGTAAGCTGGTTAAGGGCTCACATTAATTTACCAAAAGTGAAGTCTCGTCGCAGAACACAATACCGATTAGATTTAAATAAAATGGAAAACATTTGACCGCTCGAAAGAAACTTGTAAGAATGTAAAAGAATTACAAGTTAGAAGGCGAACAGCCGTCATCTACCAACAATGCACTGTTTTCCTCTATATTTATGCAGTTGCTTTCACTGTGATGTAAGCGTCCAAACATTATACATCCATTATCAGTCGTGCTCTCAATACAAATGTTCCACTCGATGACTCACTAAAGCTACAAAACTGAATGATTAATATTACATTTGAGACGAGTAATACAATGTTAGAGGTTAGCCGCCGCTTTCTTCAAGAATGGGCTGTCTTCAATAATACCTCGAAAGTCCGCTTTCCACAAGATAGCCCGAAAGCCCAAGCATGCGGCCAAGCCAATTGAGCCCTTGCTGCACCTTTTGAGTTTTGAGGAAATGAATCTATAAGGTGTCCTCCAATTCATCCGGGAGATGCAATTTCTCCATCGCAGACTGAAATTTATATATAAATGTTAATAGGTCATAAATAAAAGAGCACAACAAATACAGGCATGTAATGATGAAGAATTAACTCCTTGAATACCTTACTGCCTTAGTTTCATTGTTTCTACAGTAGAAAGAATTTTATAAACCCCATAATTGGCTTAATCATGTGTCCATAATTGGCTAAAATGTCCAAAATCTTACTCTATCACCCCTTATTAGTTGTAAATGAGAGAATTCTACATCATGGCTCTTCGAAGTTCAAGGGGGAAAGCTCAAAAATGATTACTAATTGTTTGCAATTTTTTGACTTTTTAGTAGTAAATGAGAGTCTTCTACATCATGGCTCTTCGAAGTTAAGGGGGAAAACTCAAAAATAATTGCTAATTGTAGAAAGGGTGAAGAAGGTTTAGCGGCGGCCAATACAATATAAGCCTTGCTGCTGCTGCTTCTTCTTCTTCTTCTTTTTCCTTTTTTGCTTTATTTGGGTTTTTTGTGTAAAGTATGTTGATAGCTGATGTTCAGGTGATGCTTTTGTTCTAAGGCTTCAAAATTTCATGTCTAAATTAAGGGGAAACTATCAACTGTTATATCCTAGCTTGTGGTGAGTGACGATGACGATTTGTCCGCTCCCCATCCTGTTATAATTGTTATATCAACTTTTGGACATGGGACTTTTTAAGTTCTGTTCGCATCCCTCTTGTAAATTTTTTATATTTTAATATATTTTCAATGAATAGGGCACCTTGCCTGCTTTTTCTCTTAAAAAAAAGACGGGAAGAGGATGAAATCCATATTAAACCCTAGAGTTTTTATCTAACTTGGATTTGAAATTAGTTTAGGCCATACAGGTACGTGAATAAATTTAAAACTTAATAGATCTCAACATTTCAGATAACCTTAGGCATCTGAAATAAGAAAGAGAAATAATAAAGGTAAAGGACAGACCAGACAGAAAATTCTGAATGCAGTACCTTGATAGCAGCAACATCAGCTGCTGGAGGCTTCAGGTCCAATGCAATACCAAAGTAGAACATGGCCTTAGCATGCATATTAAGCCTCTTGTAAATCTTCCCCATCAACGCATAGATGCTGCTCTCACATGGAGTGAACTCCTTTACCTGCTCCAAATGCTTCAAAGCTTCATCACATCTTTCAAGACTTAGGAGTATGTTAGCCTTCTGATAGACTGGGAGTGGGTTCTTCTTATCTGCAAGGATAGCCTCCTCAATTATCTCCAGGGCTTCCTCGTTCCTCTGCCAACCAAAGGGAGACAAAGTTTCAAACAGTAAAGTATAACAGTGCTTGAGAAATCTATAAGTAATATCTAAGCATTGCTACTCATCATTGAATTCAAGTCCAATGACACAAAAGAGGAGATGAAAAAGTAAGAAGCACAACATGCAAAATGGAAATTCAAGAGTATATACAGCAGCAGAAGCTGACCTTCAATGAATGCAGTGCCATTCCAAGATAGCACATAATAATTGAAGAGCGTTGATTAATACGGTAAGCTCTCCGGAAATGATGCTCTGAGAACTCAAATTTCTCCTGCCGAAGATAGACCACCCCAAGACCATACCATGAGTTATAGTGCCTTTCATCTACCTCAAGTGCATTCTGATAACACTTTATTCCGTTCTCATAATCCTCCAAGGCAACATACCTGTTAATAAAAAAAGATGGATAAATATGAAACATTAATAGTAGCAGCTGTAGTTATTTACGCCCAAACCTCGGGGTTAAAGAAAACAAAGTTAAACAGGGGCACTACAGGTACACGACTATATAGTCACGCTAAGCATGGTGTCTTATAAAGGTTATTTTATAAAAATTAGAGGGTCCGCCAAACATTGAGAGAGAGAGAGAGAGAGAGACCACCCATCGTTGTTAAATTGAGGCTAATTGACTGAGGCATTTCAACAACCCACGCATACTGTCAAGGTGGCCATTATGAGGAACGGGGTGCTTAGGCATACCCAATTCACCCAAAATAGGCTTAAGGCGTCAATATTCAATAGGAGCGCCTAGATGCTATATTGTGAGGCCTCAGAACTGCCTACGCCAAGTTAGAAGCCGGGACTGCTTTTTAAACAGCCTGAGAGTATAAAACAAATGTCCTATTGTATACAGGAAAACTGTAATGAAATAATGCAAGAGAATAGAAGGCATACTCATGGCCGCATAGTGTATGAGCATAAGCAAATCTCGAGTCTAGTTGCACTGCGCGCAGAAAATTTTTAAGTGCAGTTTCATGATCTTTCAACAAACTATAGCAATTTCCCATGGCACACCTACATCACCATTTAGCAAATAAATCATGAAGCCATAAAAAAAAGTGTACAGCAGAACACAACAGATAGAGAAAAACATATAAGGAGAACCAAGTGTAAACATCACCACTTCTAGGAACAACCACATTGAAATATTAATGAGAAACAAGCATAACTGCAGCAAGGAGAAGTGTGCTATGGACACGATTAAAAACTCTCACTTAAATTCAACATTTTTTGTCAAAAAGATCCAATTATTAAGTGAATCACTAGTTTACTACTGAGTCATCATTCAAGAATACATATAAATGCACCTAAAGTAAAAACATAATAGAATTTTGGCTCTGATAAACTGTGATAAAAAAATGTAACCTTTATCCTAAGTACTTTTGTTTAACAGATTACATAAGATGGTCAAATATAATATCTTCATCAAACCAGCAAAGACCACATGGACAGCCCATGACAGGCAATTTCACATTCTCCAAGGAATTGTCCAAAACTTGTTTCATAAGGTTTTGTTTAGGGTTAGCTCAGTAACTGCGAGGAGGTTTTTGAATTTGGCTTTGGATGATGGGGTTTCATGTGTGTTAGCCATCAGGCTGGTTTGTCGTAAGGGGATGAATTGCAGCAAGGGAGGACATTTCCAGTGCAAGAGATATGTTGGGGCATTTGGAAAAGTAAAGTGTTGAATCCTTTCTTTCTTTTCTTTTTCCCCTTTTTTTCCTTTCTGGGTTTAAGTGTGCATTAAAGCATTAAGTAGGTATTTGGGGGGGGGCGGCCACCCAATCCAAATTTAAACTGAATAGGAAATCACAAGATATGGCCTGTTCCACTTTTTAAACCATGCACAAAGACCAAAGTATTAGTACTCCGTGGTCTAACACATTCACACACACACATGGGTGTGCACACACGAGTGGTACACACAAACATTTAACACTCCTGTGAATAACACATTACGCCAGGAAATAACTAATAAACAAACACATAAATCAGTAGTCCAGCCAGTGTATATGATGCATGTATGTTTGCTCCTATTTCATGACTGTATATGATGTGTGTATGAATCATATAATAGGTATGCATAGTAACAAACACAGATGGTCGTAACCTTCAACCTACATACCATGCTTGAGGGGATAATCGGTCAGTTGAAATAAGATCTTGAGCAAGATAGCTTAACTTCATTTCCTCCTTCAAATGCTACCAAGGTAGACAAAAATTAACTGTTAGGTATGAAAATTTATATCACATAAATAAGAGTAACTAACCGAAGACTCCAGCTGCAGTCGAACAATTAAAAAACCTATTGTCACAACAAAAAAATAAGTCTTCCAATCTGTTCCCGGTAAATGGGTAAAGGGCACATACAAAGTATTGGTTGAATAGCAAACTTTACAGTTTTTTGTTTGGTGGCAAAAGTATCACTGCCTAATCATACAAGCTAAATGACAGTATAAACCAAGGAATATGTTCGAGTTAGAAAAATCTTGAAAAGAAGAATATAAGAAAAGAGAACATAAGCAGACAAAGTAGAAACAATGAAACTATGTGCTACGAGGAAAAAGGGGAACATGAAGAAAAGTATCAGTTAGCATCATCAACTGGATAGAGGAGATAATGATGATGGTAGTATTCGTGCAACTGTATGTGCACCTCAGCTTCAACTCAGAACCCCATCAATCTACAGAATTATTTATTATAAACAGTCCATAAACCATGTTCCAAGTATTAGCAAGGAATCTGCTCAAATAACTTATGCTTCCCAAGGAAACCATAAGAAAACGGGATGCTTCTGATGCAGAGGCAGGCATCTCATCAGGCATTCCACTTTCTCATGCATTACCTTAGAACTTGAAACCCTACAACCATCCTAAGTACAATAATTTATGAAGCATGTCTATTCTTCCACAAAATTTATGTCATTAAATCTCTACGAATTAATTTCGCATTTAAAAATAAAACATTCCTCCAAGATGTTTGAAATGCACAAGCTCCATGGTTTCCTACACAAGTTGGTAGAGAAGGTCTTGAATGTCACAGCAAACAAATTTAAATAGAACTAGAGCATTAATTAAAGGTTTCAGCCAACACAACCAAAGTTGAGGAAGCTTCAATGATTAAAGGTTTTCATCCAAGGGTCTGGATTAGCTGGTTATGAGTGTGACGTTGCTGAGGGAAGCAGATAGATACAAAGATTTGAGACTTATAAAGAGAACTTCAACATAAGTAAGGAGTGCAAGAAGACAGGTGAGGCCAATATTCACCTATATGTGAAAACTAATCTAACTTCATGCCTGAAAGGCTGAAATGAGAAAGTACGGGTTAAGTATAACAATAAGGTAATGGTAGTTAGTGCGGTTGTATCAGGATTAGATCAGAAAGGAACCAATTATTCGTATAGTGAAGGATTCTAATAAATAAAATAAAAAACTAAAACAAGGAAGCAGAGGACCTTCTTCTTCAAAGTATATTTGCAGATTTAAGTGAACAGAAATAGGGTCCTCTTGTGAAATACCATAACGGAAGACACCCAGCAGTGGGTAAACTAATCAAATGTAGAGGTAAAAAAAGATAATAAGAAGAAAAGAATGTAACTTACAAAAAGGACAGTGGAGTATATATCCATGCCTTCTAATATATATGGTGATAATCGGCGTGCCAAATCAAAGACGCGATCAGCTTCAAGAAAATCTACTAATTCAAAATATGCTTTACCAACCTGCATTGAATTTAACCCACTATCTTTAATTCATACCACAAACAAAACAGAAATTCAGAGTTCAGAAGCATGCATATCAACTTAAGATGCACAAATGATTACTAGATCTGAGCATGGTAATAATTTATCACGAATTAAGTCTCCATAATAGCTAAAAATCAAGTACAATATTTCAATACTCATCCCAGGGCTTCCCTGAGAATTATGATATTCTAAAGCTTAAAATGAATGACTTGTAAGTCATTCAAGAAAAAATGCAGAAAGGCTAAGTTACAACCCAAGAAAAGCTTATAGCATGAACTAATAAGAAAAATCATCTTCAGCCCCCAACCTATGCTTTGCGATATTAAGACTACTCATCCTAATTGGAATTACAAACTTTTACAAGAGTAATAAGGATGACTAACTAAACTATGCGCAGTTTAGCTTTCTTACGGAGCCGTTGATCATCAACTAGAAATAACTTCCACAGAAAATGACATCCTAGAACTAAATGAGAGATAGTACACAACAAATTCAAATGGTAATTACCTGAGATAACACCCACCCAGTGTTATATTGATGTTGTGGAAGTTTTAAATATACCTCCAGCGCTTCCTGCTCAAATAAGAAATGACAACTAATGAATGAACGAATATGTGAAAAGGATGCATATCATTCTTTATGCCGATAATATTATACCTGGGACCTGTGTAAACAAGACAGCCTATAGCCCTCTCCAAGAATCCTCAAGAGGCCCAACACCTCTACTATGCCATTGGCCAATTTTGAGTCATGCGACATTCCACCCATCTGATAGTTTAGCCTTTCTTGATTGTTACTTCTACCATCATGAAAGGTTGGCACAAATGATGAGGTAGATGATGCAGTAGTTGCACCATTATCCATCCGCAGATCATCAAAAACTTCAGATCTCCTTCCTATCATCACATAAATTGGGTAAACACTTGGAATGGTGTTTGGCCAACAAACATGAACAGAATTTTTCCAGAACAGGAACTTAAAAGATGAACCATGATAATAAGGCCTCCAAGTGAATTATGCAAGGATACTCTCACAACGAAGCCAAAGCAAAGGTGGTCTTAGACTAGGTACAGCCAATGTTATACTAAACGCTAGGCGCTTCTAGGCGTCCAGCGCTTAGTCGCCTAGGCTGACGCCTAAGCAGTTTCTGGGTATTTTTTTTCTTTTTTCTTTTTTTAATTGTGATACTTGAAGATAAATATATATATACTCAGTCAAAAATGCATAAATACTAAAATACCAACACTATTAACTAAATTGCTTGGTTTACCAATTACAATAGCTCTTTGTATGTTTATAATTTTCAACTCAAATTATAAGTTCATCTCAACAGTGAAAAACTCATTCTCAACTCAAATTATTGTTAACTTATAAGTTACTGTTAAGTTTAAGTTAACAATAAACTTAAACTTAAGTTTATTGTTATCTAAAATATTGTTAACTTAAGTTCATTGTTTACTTAAATTTAAGTTTACCATCAACAAAAAATTTAATATTAACTTAAACTTAAGTTTACTGTTAGCTTAAACTTAAGTTTAACTTAAACTTAAGTTTACTGTTAACTTACACATCTTAAGTTTAAGTTACTGTTGTTAACTAACTTAAATAGATATTTGAGAAGTACTATTTACCTTGTTAGTAGTTACAGAGATCGGGGGAGCTCGACAATGTTACAGAATACGCTAGGCAGACTAGACGTTTGAGCGAGCGCCTAGCGCCTAGCGCCTAGACCCCTAGGTGTACGCCTAGGCATCGGCTAGGCGTTTGACTATTTTTAAATTATTTAATTATAATAATTAAAAAAATATGTATTAAATTCATATAAATTTTTAAAAAAAGATAGCAATCTTATTTCCACAATAAATCATGTATACTTAGATACTAAATAGCCAAAATAATAATTAACAAGGTTAGAGCCCAAGATGTTTTTTTTTAATTACAATAATTGATAGTGAATGTCAATGTTATAGAAAGCTTAGATGCCGGACTGGTGTCTAGGCGGATTTCTTTCTTCATTTAAGTGGTGGTCGATGAGGTTCTGCTGAAGGTCGGAGGAGACAGTAGAGGTGTTCATATTTGGAGGTTAATGGAATTTGGAGGATGTGTAGGCTACAACACATAAAATCATAATCAAGGCCTACCTGGTGGCTGGTGCTATCCACGTAAGCAAACAATGCTCCCCTAAACGCTCATAAAATCTAAGTGAACAGCCTAAATACCACCTAGGTGCTAGGCGCTAATTAGGCGGCCTGTGTACCGCCTAGGCCTAGGCGTACGCCTAAGCGGCCTAGGCGTATGCCTAAGCGGACTAGGCGGAGGTTTTTTAAAATAGTGGGTACAGCTTTCTTACCAGGCCATAGATATGAGGCATAGAGCAAACACACACTGCATGTTTTATGTAAAGCAACATATATTTAAAAGCCCGGCAAAAAACTCACTTGCTAAGTGTGAGGACTGCCAAACAAAATTAGAATGTCTATGTAGAAGGTAATACTATACATTTTCCCTCCCTTATAAGCGTTGTTCAGTTGCAAAAGAGAAATATGAAGAAAAGTGTTGGTAACCACTCAATCCATAGATAACATGGTGAATCTTCACGGAACACCGCTACATACTTTTACATAGAGAAGACAGAAGGAAAAAGTTTTATGTTTTCGGAAGGTTTGAACCCTTGACCTTCAACCTGGTGCTCAAAACTATGTTTGTAATGGCTATACTCAAAACCTTAAATGGACATGGACAAAAAATTATTTCACATTTTAACATCCAATACAAAGTTTGCATCAAGCTTGTTAAGGATGTTGAGTTGCTTGCTTGATTCTGTTCCTTATATACAAAATTCTTTTGAGGGATACGGAAAAGATAGATGCTTCAGAAAATTATTTTTACCAACTAATAGAAAACTCCTAATGGCCAAATTTCTTTTGAAGGTTATATGGAAAGAATCATAGTCTCCTCAACTTGGAAATTATTTTACCAACTAATAGAAAATGTGCATCAACATGATAATAAGACAAAAACTGGCCTTTATCTGACGAGCGAGTTAACATTTGCAGCTTCAAAACATGATATAGCCAACACCTGGGAGATCTAATACTAGAATAGATATGTGATCACAAATATTCAAGTGAACCAACACACCAGGCTGCTTTGAAAGGAGAAAAATCATAAAAAATTACGCCCAGCTCTAACTAAAATATCGAATTCAATCACTATCATCAGCAACTTAAGATAAAATTTGTTTTCCAAATGGGCTCGTAAATTACCTTCGTCAAAATTTTCAGAAGCCCATTGTTGCCCCTTCCGATTTGTCAAACTGCGAGAAACCGCCGAATTCATTTTAGATGATAAGGATATTCCTCCAAGAAATTTTGAAGAGGAATGGCTTGTGCTAGTTCCTCCTACTTGAGACCCATTTGAGTTTGCATTGGCCATTGCATCTCCAGAAAGTCTTGTGCTTCGTCTCAATCCTGAATCCGAGCCAGAGAATAGTCTCCCAGAAACCTGCATTACAATGTTTGACATCCAAGCATATTGTTTATTATAATAGCGTAAGTTTTCAATATAACTTAGAATACTCTACCAAATTGATAATCTGATTTAAAGGAGAATTCATCTCTTAAAAGAAATTAATATAGTTGTCAGAAGAAGACATTTTTTTGGATGTTGTAAAAATGCCTCATGAAAGATCATAAAAAAATAATAAAAGAATGAATTCATTAAGGCTCAACAAATCAAAAATCAAAAGCTGGGAAGATTTTAGAACTCGTGGTGACTAAAACCATCTTCAGACTTCAAATACAGCTATGTTACATAGGTATGGGTATGGTACGGGTACCAGTACAGGTACAGGACACAGGAAATTAGTAAAAGGTAGAATACGGGGACACGGCTATATAAATAATCATATACACATATGTTATATATTTTAATAAATAGCATGAGATCAATATTTTTTATTCACGTATTATGACAATTAAAATTCCTATCATATCTTTTATGTTTCTTTTATTGGGGATTATAAATTGTAAAAACTTTTTTTTTAACCAGACACCCCAATGACCATTAAAATCATAGTCTAAAACCCAATGAGTTTCAAGAAGTAGATCTAAAGTGTAGGATTTACATCCAAGAAACATTTGGCAAGCATTCTAAATTAAATCATCTATTGTTTAATTGAGTACATGCCCCCAATAAATGTATGCATATATATGCAAAGAGTGCCCAAGGAGTTTGGGTATGGGTATGGGTATGTGTACGTGGTGGGTATGGGTATGGCTTCAAGATAGAAGTACCCAGGTAACATAGAAGTACAGTAAGGAAAATGACAATGCCTCATAGAAGTTCTAAAACCATCTCACATGTGATCTGGTAGCAACAATTAGTTTGCTAAAGTTGATATATGTCAGAAGAAAACAGAATTAAAGTTGTTGTTTTTTTCCGGCTCTGACACTGTATCAATGCTTCATGAAAGATCATACAAAATATTAAACAATGAATTCACTAAGGCTCTACAATTCAAAAATAAAAAACTGGGAACATTTTAGAACTCAAAAGTGTCTAACCATCTTCAAGTACGATAAGGGAAGTGATAATGCATCTAGCATAGGATCTGGTAGCAACAGTTAGTTTGCTAAATTTGGTGGTCCCCGTTCCACAATGAAAAAGAAATAATAAAAGCAATCAATCTCTATGATCATAAAAAACAAACAAATTAGCCATAACAAGTGGTGGCATGAATAAATTATACGCATTTACTACTGAAACATAACATTAAAAATTAAGAAATAAGGAGCTTAGTGGAATGATTATCATTTAATTAGCATCAGTGTTATCAATGCGTGAGGTGCAATGCGGGGTGCAAAGTCCCTTTAAGGGCACATGTGAAAAGCGCAACACGATGCAAGCACCCGAGTGAAGCGAGTCACATGTTGCACACATAATTTTTCAAGATATATAATAAAAAATGAAGGAAATGTTTATGATTTTACACATAAAAATATGTCAGAATATATAATCTAGTACCAAATCATAATATAAGTCTTACTTCGTAATGCTAACACACTCCACATGGTAGTAGAGTTCATAATTTTTCAAATCAAAGATCAAATCAAGTCTAAAACCGAAGAAATTTCAAATAGTAAATGAGACCAAGTTAAGTTCCTCAATCAGGCAACTAAAATGGCCTAATATGTTTTGGGGATATGGGTTATCGAGTATAAAGACCAGATTGAAATGTTAAGGCACAAAAATATATGACGCTATCCCTTGTGTGCGCCTTGTCCAAGTATTTGTGAGGCGCAAAAAGATGCTTACGATTCAAATGCAGGGCACTTCGCCACCGCCCCACATCGCAGGGCGCAATGAGGCGGGCGTCTTTGATAACATTGATTAGCATGTCATGAATAGTGCCAGAACTAAACAACAAATACAAAATCTTGTATTGCACCAAAAAAATAAGCCGAAGCTACAGAACAAAAAAAGTTGAACCCTACATCCATATTAGGTGGTGACTTAAATAAATTCGGAGATATGAATCCACAAGCAAGGAAACTCATACCAAACAAATGAAAAAACATAAGTTCATACTCAACATGGTCAGAAGTAGGACATGATTGCTCCAGAACATAAGCAATAAGCATATGAGCAGGCTCTTCAAAAACTTTTGGAAGTTGAAAGTTGAAAAGGTGAGGCAGATATAATATGTTAAGAGTATTTTCTTCAAGAGTATAATGACAGTAACTAAAGAAAGATATTACCTTCCGTATTTTCCCGTCATCCAGTACCTTCCTTCTGGCTTGAATTGCTGCATTTGCATTCAACCTAGAAGAGCCATCACCACCAAGTGCATTGGAATTCAGGTATTGTTGTGCATTCCTACATAGAGGAGGTGGAGCTACCCCTGACAACTGCAGGAACATGAGGAAATCAATGATTTACTTGAAACAAGTTTAAGCCGTACTATACAAATGAAACTCACCTGCTCAAAATCTGAGGATCAATGATATAATTCATAAGAACCATCAGAAAGCAAAGATTGTAAATAATAGAAATAAAAAAGAGCTGTTGAATTAGGTGGCAAAATTCTACATCCTATAACTGGTGAAATGTGAAAGGGTTTTCTAGATACCACATACCAGAGAGCATCCATTGCTAATTCTATAAGAAATTTAAAACATATGGTTGCCATATTGAGTGATGAAACATGTATCAGCCTAACTTAACAGTTGTCTATCATTTGTACAGACAACATTATAAAAACTAATATAAATATGCAAAAATTGGAATCATATCTCTAAACATGTGACTGGACAACTTTGCGAGATTCCAACAGCAGTAATAATGCTAACAGGGGCATAGGCAAACGATCCACAGATTAAACTCCCAGGCGTCTACATTATTTCGTTATGAGAATTATGAATATGATAACTAAGATACAGTTGAAGAGAATGAAATTGAACTATATAACAGAGGAACTGAAAGCATAAAGGTTATCAAGAAAAAGCTTTATTGCTTTCATCAGTTCATGATGAGAAAGATAAGAGTGATGAAGTAATCATACTCTCCTGGGTAGCTGTTAGAGAAGTGTTATACTGTGACAAATTAGGCCTATTTGAAGATAGCCCAGATCACATTATGCCATGATAAGAAAGATATAGTGATTTGACAAATGTCTCATGCAATGTCTCTATCAACTATTAAGTTGACAATAAGTACGTATGTAAAAAGTAAAAAGATATATGACCAAATGATGAAGTTGTCATATTCACCTGGGTAGCTGTTGGAGAAGGAGTGTTATATTGTGACAAATTAGGTATATTTGAAGATTGCCCAGATCCTGTTATGCCATGAGGATCTCGCAAGTTGTTTGCAGGCAGTTGTTTTGATTGCCTTGGACTAGAATCCCCAGAGGCTATTAACCGATTAGATGGTAAACTTCGGTCCTCACTGCCCAGATACAAGTTCTGAGAAGACAGTTCAGATAAATGTTGCTCATAGATGCGTGCAACAACTGAATCACTAAAACATTCATTAGCTTCTTCTGCCGCACCTGAAATGTGATAATACATGTTAATACATTAGCATGCAAATATATGGATACGACAAAAAAGAAAATGCATGAATGTTGTAATAGCTCGAAATGTTCACTTACATAACAATGAAAAAAATACAGATCCATGTGCTTGATTCCCATAAAGATCCAAGGAAGGAGGGACATATATAGTTCAGAGTGAATAGGAGAACCTATATGAATAGACTCACAGCCTAGGTTAGAAACTAAACAACAGGTTGGAGCATAGCTTCTTGGACTTCCAAAGAAATTCCAGTTGTCTAGCTCCATTTTCACCATTACAGGATTTTACTCTCTTATAGAGTCTTTCCCCAGAGACATCTAACGACTAACAAACCACACAAACTTCAAACATTTTGAAGAAAACTGAGACATGATTAAACTGCTGAATCAAAACAAACTTTCTCCTATTACATTTGCCAATCTAGCTGAATTGATTCAAGGAGGATGTCTAAACGAAGTCATACCGAACATATTTGACTCTTAAGTCAAAGGGGAATCTATCAGTCCATGCACACAACGTGAGCCAAGTGACAGATAAGACAGTGGCCAAACTTTGGAAAAAAGGATTAAAGTTTCAGTTGCATGATATTAGTCAACCACCATTTATCCGAACTCAAATTCTTCCATGTAAATGTTTTGCCTTCAAAGCAGACATCTAAACCCATTAGGATATTTGAAATTGAGATGGTTAGAAAATATCTTAAGCCATAGACGCTACTGACATCATAAAGAAGGAGACATATTCAACAGAAAATGATTAACTGCCCTCCAAGAATCATATGCAAGTCTCAACGTAGAACTCCTGTATGAGAATATCTGTTGCTGAGTCATATGTACCTTAAAAGAGCTCTACACTCTACAGTAAGAAAGTATGGATAATTGGCATTTTTAGAAAGAAAAAAAAATCTTTTAGGATATGCAGAAGGTCAACCTCCATCCCCCATAACAATAATTCAGCTAAATGCCCATTAACACTCATCATCAGGCTCCCATTCTCAGGAATCCTCCCGAGCCTGTAGGTAGATCGCTGCTACCATGATCATGCTAAGGAGCATAAGATGCTTGTATTGATCATTCAGCAGATGTAGGTAAAATAACAGCACAAATGGATCATTGAGGACACAAGGTTCGTTGCCATTGACTTACTTTGGCAAAGGAAGCCAAGCTGAAGTACTGGACAATATTTTCCTGGAATCTGGATAGTTCCTCATTCAGAAGGGCAACCTGATTTATCAGAAAATATTTGCCAATGGATAATGGTGGCTTACTTATATGAGTTTATAAACCACAAGCCATGTTATGACTAGATTTGGTATATTCTATGGTCTTCAACTTTGTGGCACAAGAATAGTGGTAAAAGGTTGGCAATAAATTTTATCATTGTCAATGTTCTTGCTATTTGCTATTGCTTCTGATAGAGTAGGACTGTATGTTGCTTTCGTCCCTTCTTCCTTGTTTATTTTTATCATTCCTGTGCTGCTTTGAGGATGTGGTAAGTTAATCAAAGATGAAGATTCAACTTGTTGCCCTCCTGCAGAATGGGAATAATACTCTACAGCACCTCAGCATCATGCATGCTATAGTTGCTCAAAACAAGGCAATGTTGCAAAAATGTAATTAAAAAGAGAGCATCAAATACCCACATGTGTAGCTAGTATTAAATTTCATGCCAAATATTGGATAACAAGAGAGCATCAAATACCCACATGTGTAGTTAGTATTAAATTACATGCCAAAGATTGGAGAATGTTGAAATTTTTATGATGTTAAGGAGTATTACGAACAAGCAATGTTTTAAATATCGGTTATCGGAAATATATCGGATGGTCAAAATTTATATCGGATCCTAGTTATCGGGATATATCAGGGATAAATAGTAAAAATTGGAGTGTTACATCGAATGGTGAACATATATAATATAATGTCTTAAAAAGTAATCTAAGCACATTTAATGAAACATAAACATACTAATATGTAAATAACACATGTTTAGGATCACTTACCAATTGTTTTTGTTTAGTGGAAGCAAATAGAATAGGATAGTATTGTTCTTGTTTAGTGTATGTGGGTCGAATATGGAAAAAAAGAGGGTTTTTTGTCTCCAAACGCAAACCATTTCACTTAGAATGTAAATTGTAGAAAATCGGGTGATTTTAGCCCACGAAAAATCGGCCGCTTTATCGGATTTACACCGATATATCGGGAAAAATCGGCTCAAAACTATATGCGATATTTTTTTGCAAAAATCGTATCGGTCATAGCCCAAACCCTATATATCGGCGATAAATCGATAAAATTGGCTTATATTTAAAACATTGCGAACAAGTAGTTTCTATAATCCGCTCATGGCATTACCAACAGAGAAGTAAAAAACCCATGAAATAACTATAATCATACGCATACAAGAACATATGATCCTGGACACTACCATAAACATGCTTAACACTGACCTAGTATACATAGTTCTTCATAAGCAGCCCATAGAAGAGGATCTAGAGCCAGAGCCTGCATAAAATGATCGATGGCATTGCTCCTTCTACCTGTGTACCTGAAATGTCAAATACATAGTTGTGACTGGACTGTCTTTTAATCTTTTACAAGAAATGAAAATAACCAGAAGCTACAGCCACTAGACATCTTTTAAAAGTAAAACAGTAGTACAAACTGTGGTGAAACTAGACCTTGCAGTATAAGAGTACAAATGTAAAAGTGTCCGCTAACGATATTTAAGAAATTTGTGACAAGCCCTTCCCTTGTCTCCAAGAATATGACATAATAGACCATGTTAGGGTTGTTGTCAATGCTTCCTATAGTAATTTTCAGAAATTAGGGGTGCAACTGCACCCCAAGCCAAGTATATAAATCCGCCCCTGCTAACATGTTAATTTTATAATTTTCTAACCATTAATATTTGTTAAATTTTGGTTGTCTATGAAACCATCTCTTTTGTAGTTTGCTCCACAGCCAAAACTTGCTCCATCATGTAAGAGGTGTAGAGATGACAGTCAATCAAGAAAGAGTTATACATGCCTGGCATCCTTCCTCAGGAACAGAAACTCAACTGGGGATACCTATGCTATACTAGATAGACACCTTGGCAACCACCAAGGCACTAAAGAAGGTGATTGGGAGAGATCAAGTAGTTGAGGGCTTGCTAAAGAGGTTATTGAGAGTACTCAAGTAGTTGAAGGGTTGCTAAGGAATACTTGGAATGGGGATTCCGAGCTGCTAAAAAATTGGTAGGTGAACTGAGAACAATTTGTCCAGCCTAATAGCATCCTCTAAACAGTGAGTACAGATAATTGACAAGCTTATTAAATTGGTAACTAAGATTGTATTACCAAACTGACCACATACAGATAAAAGTTTTCCAACTGAGAATAATATTTTTTTACTTAATGTAGAGATCTTTCTGAATTTATTTTAGTATTCATACTTTTATTATTAAAAGTTAATATATAGGTTGCCTGTCTAATCAGAACCGAGCAAATGCTAACGCAAATGTGTGCATTCACAGATATGTCCACTTTGCAAAATCATGCTTGAGAACAATGAGAGGCACATGCATTTTATCATCACAACACAAAATATGAGAAGAACATGGAATAATGTATTATAAAGGAAAAGTTTCTGGTTTCTAAGCTAATTTCAATCACAGATGAAATGTTATGCCCCCTGACCACCTGCCTCAAGTTGAATCAGAAACAAGTAGCAACATAAAGTAACTATTTTTATTTCTAGTGTCATGCACTCATGTTAAGTTTGAATTTATAAAGAATATGGAGTTTATATATGCTATAAAAGGAATACAGACTTCCCTCCATGTTACAATTGTAGCTACGACTAATGCAATTTGGAACTCATGTTGAGATACTGTAGGGCTACCTACCAGCGAAGCATAAGGCTATTTATTTCTCACACATTTCGAAGTTCAATTACTAGAAGAAGTTAACACTGACATCACTGTCATGTTGATTATGCATAGTAGAAAAACGCAAATGGATGACAAGAAACACTAGCAGATACGTCAATAGGGATTAAAAATTAAAATAGTTTATATTTGCTCCCAATCACTCTTACACTTATTTGTTGAACTAAAGTTTGAAAGGGAAAAACAATTGAGTGCATGAGGGATTTGACAGTATATAGTGTTCAAGGTAAAAAAGATAGACCTATAAACAAGACCCAGAAGATAATGGCCAGCTGCTCCATTAGGAACCTGTATTAAGGACACAAGAATAATCAATTATTTGTAGAGAAAATATTGAACATATTAAAATTATAAAAGCCAAATAAGCAAGTAAAAGCTCAGAAGTATGAATCAATAATAGCTGGGAGTCCTAGTAGGCTCATCTTTACTAGTCATCAACAGCTTTAAAAAGTGTCTGACAAGATGCTTTCAAATTATAGTTGTTAGATATTTAGAATCCAAAATTCCAAAGCTAGTCATCTTGAACTCAGAGAGGAAGAAACCAACATCAGTAATGAGATTAAAGAATAGATTCAAAAAATTAGTAGACATAGGATGAATGTACATAATCTAGAACGACAAGTTCTGCAAATATAAGACCAAAAGGAAAATCGAACAATGGAATTCACTAATGCAATATAATAGATTCCCACGTGTAATGGAAATTGAAATACAACTTTTCATCAAGTATCCCCAATATCAACAGAAAAATAATTCAAGTATTAAACAAAACTACAGAAGATATTGCAAGAAGCTGCATTGCTTTCATTGTCTAGATAAGTAGATATGCCTTTTTTTATGAACAGCTGTTGGAGACACAAAAATAAAGGATGGCTACCTCTGAATTCGGCTCATTGGCTGGACATAGTGCTGCTTCAGCTTCACGGAGAAGATTCATCTGAAAGCATGAGAATGCAAACAAGTACCGAGATTGAGGCATCCGGGTTCCTTCATTGATGATGAAAAAGAAAAAGACATACATCAGTTCCAGCATACATTAGTTCCAGCATTAAGTGGTAAACCAATAATATTTCAAGAGCAGTCAATCAAAAACAGGTCCGCAATTTGAACTTAAGGAGACATAGAACCATTGCAAACTATAGGTGGAAATGAAGGAATATCAGCTAATAAATATTTATAATGTAAAAACTACCTTTCAAAATGTGGTATGCACAATAAGCTTGGTTATTTCTCAAATAACAAGTCGCCATCAGTTGCAAATTTAGCTGCATTCAAGATTTAACCATCAAAATCAGTTCAATATAGAAAGTCCAAGCCTAAACGCTGCAAATAGAAGCCCGCTTCAGAAGAGAGAAAAGGAAGCAACAAGCAACACGAAATTACCAATTCAAATAAATAATCATTGGCCTTTGTTCGAGAGATAACAATAACAGTTAGAAAACACAACTAAAGCCCTAGATTTAGACTGTTCGTTCCCAAATAGCCAATCAATTTAGTAAAACCCTAGCTTGTCATGGTGAAGAAAACCTAAAATCAAGAAATTAAAGAGGAAACCTCGGAGGGGAATTCCGCGCAGAGGCGCTCGCAGAGGAAGATGGCGTTCTTGTTCATGAACGATCGAAGGCTGCTCTGCACTCGCTCCACCATTAGGGTTTCCATCGCTTCTCTATTTACTTTATCTCCCTCTCTCTCTCGCTCTCTCTCTCTCTCTCTCGCTCTCTATTTTTTTCCTTCTTCTTCGTTCTGTCTTCACTCTCAGTGAAGGAGAGGGAGGCGAGGAGAGGGGGAGAGGGATCCTTGTTGAAATCACAGGTGGAGTTTTTGGAGATTTGGGGTTTTTTTGTTTTTTTGTTTTTTGTTTTTTTTTTTTTTTTTGGGAGTTCGAATGGATTTCAAAATCTCAGGAAGAAAAACGCGTGAGATGCACGTGGTGTGGTTCTCTCGGACGGTTTTCATAAATTTCGTGATTTTTCACTAGTGAATCTACCGGATGTATAGATATTTTCAGATAAAATCCATTTTTTATAGGGTTATTCGACCGTTGAACGAAAACAATGGATCTAAAAGACAGGAGGTTACAATCTGCTACATACTACATATAAATCTATATCTATTTATATCTATACTTACTACATATAACTACATATAAAAGAGGATTAAAGTATTACAACTTTAAAATTTCCATTTTGCCCTTTTAATTTTTGATATTTCTTAATTATACCAATTATCTCTAATTAACTAACTAATCTAATACAATTTTACCCTAATGATAAATTTACATTATTTTCCTTTTAACTAACTAATCTAATACTATTTCTAAAGTATTACATTATTTTTCCTCCTAATGATAAATTTACGATATTATAATGTTTGTCTTTGAGGCACGATATAGTTAAGAAGTTAGTTTGCATTATTTTGTATGATGAGGTAAAATATGCATCAAGAGATAACTCCTTCGTAAAAATTCATGATTAGTTGTCACTAAGTGAATGACTCATGAATATATGTTATATTGAATGTAGAGTTTTGTTGCTATATTATTTTATTAGGCCATTATGTATGAGTTGTTATAGTAGTATTGTTATATTTGCACCATATAATATTATTAGGCATCTATTTTTCCAAATGCAACTCATTTGATGTTCTTCATGGTTGCTAGCTGTAGGAACCAGTTTGTATAAAAATAAAATTGAGATCACAAATTGTAGAAAAGAGGCGAGGACCGTGCTTGGCACGGGGTATATATTAGTGGATCTAAAAGACAGGAGGTTACAATCTAATACATACTACATATAAATCTAAATCTATTTATATCTATACTTACTACATATAACTACATATAAAAGAGGATTAAAGTATTAAAACTTTAAAATTTCCATTTTGCCCTTTTAATTTTTGATATTTCTTAATTATACCAATTATCTCTAATTAACTAACTAATCTAATACTATTTTACAATTTTTCTCAAAATGTCCTATGAGTTTCATTTATAATCACCAAAAGGCTCTTATATGTCATTAAATATCAGTTTTAAACTTTCAATGTTTTCACTAAAATTTTACTATTAAATTTAATATTTAACTAATTTTAATAACTAGTATTTATGAATATATTTTTTTAACTAAAGTAAAATCTAACAATCTAATCAAATTGTTGATGTTCAAATCATACAGAATAATCCAAAATAGGATGGTTGCGAAGTGATGAAAGATGATGGAGGGGATTGCTTCCTTCCTCAACTTTATGTCTTGGCCACTGAGTTAGAGTGAACGATCTGCATAGAAGAAGGTCGTGAGAGGGCAGGGTGGTGATTCCCCCGTGGAACCTCCGACGATCAAGTCAGTTGATGAACTTGAGCTTGACTGGAATAATAGAACTATGTGTTCTTATGCTATGTGCATTAGAAATGATGATCTCTGAGATTTAGGTCAGGAGGAGAGTTTAGATTGCCAACATTTGGCTATGGTGAATAGCATCTGTACTTATAGAGGATGCCAAGGGCAGATTTGGTCACTTCATGAGTGTACAACAAGACGGTGGTGAGGGGTGAGTTGGAAGTTGAGTCATCTTTTGCTCTACATGTGTTGGTTAGTGAGTGACGGGAGGTCACTTCAGCAACATAGGGAACCAGCAGTCTGTCAAGTCTTCAAGACTGTTGAGGATGGAGATATAATGATGATCATCAAAGATTAAATAATGAATGTTGAGAAGTGTCACCTATGCCGATAGGTTCAAGGCGAGGATAATCTCTTTGCTTCGTCGAGAAGCATGGCCTATAATGTCATATCTTCGAGTTGCTGACTCACGTGTCAATTGACACCGCCTTTCATGTCGACACAAGAGTGTCAGCTTGTCCGACTGGTCGGAATGTCGTCTTGTACCAACTAACAACCGTCTCTCAAGTTGATATAGAGATGTCGACTCGTCTGGGAGGTCAGGATCTCTCGTGACGACCAACATTGTCTTTCGTGTCGACACTAGAGTGTCGGCTTATTTGGCTAGTCAAAATATCGACTTATGAGAGCATATATCCGTGGAACAGATATACCCCATAATAGTTGTCACGCCCCGCTTCCCAAAATACCAGGGAATCGGGATACGAGCAAGCCCGCGACGTATTAGATTGAGAAGAAATATACACTATCATTTTTTTCCTCTTTTTTTCTTTTTCTTCTTAATCCAATACGCTAAGCGTCTGGAAATAAATACGATGCAAAGTCATAGGTCCCCGATCACAGTAGCGAGAATATAATAAACAACTCAGAACAGAAAATATACATATCACAACTGAATATCATCCCAGACATAATATTCGGGTCAACATGCCCTTATACAAAACTATCTGAATGAAATGCTAGAAAATATAAAATACATCGATCAACAGAATAGAAGGTTCTACAAAAGTAAATGGAGGACCAATAACTAAGCTTCGGTTTCTTCTGCTCGGTCTGCAGAGCACTACTGCGGGGAATCCTCTGGCTCAAGTACGACTCCGAACTGAAGCTGTTCATCATCTAAATCTGACGTACACCAGAGAAAACAGGTGTACGTTAGGGTGCATGGCACACGGCAGGACCCCACAAAAGAAAAGAACGAACGAAAATCTAAAGCGGAAATCGATACGATAATAGAAACGACAAAAGAACGTACAACGGGAAATTCCACAAAATCAATCAAGTAACAAGTCGATCATGCAACTAGCGATCAGAACAATCATCCAACTAACAAGGTCATACAACTAGATGGAATTAATACTTAAAAATCTACAACAAGAGACGTAGTACGTCGAGCGAAATAATCCAAACAAGGAAACCCTCATGTATATACCATATGTCTCAAATTATAGATAATTAAATATTAATCCCGATCTATGTATGAAAAAAAATACAACTGGCCTACATCTCACAAGAAATCATACCTAGCTAAGAAACGAGGTCATGTAACTAGCCATTCTATAACAGGTCACCGATCACATCTCACACAGAGTCAACGCTCCTGCCATCGGATACTGACTGTTCATAAATCCCCTACGTGCATCCAATCCCGCTGCACATGCGACCTAGAGGACTACACGTAAACCGTTTTCTGCCTGGTTCGAACTTCAAACAGAACCCGAGTGACGAAACGATTTCACTGACTAAAGTGATGTACACACTTCACTTTAGCCCTACAAACCAACCCCGGTGGCGACACCAACCACGGGAGCGAGCCTGGAAGATACATCAACAGTCTTATCCGACCACATGAACATTAACTTCCCCATCCCAACTCTCTTGTTTTTCTAAGTTATCATACACACAAGTTTCTAAGTCTTAAACAGGACACACCAGGCCACACTAGTCATGAATTTCTAACGGTTCCCAAACGTAACAAAGAGTAATAAATACAACTAATCATATACAACAAGATCATAACATATCACATAATTAAAAGTAAGAAACATAAATCATGAAAAATTCATAATAATCCCTTTTTCTAAAATAAATCCTTAAATATTTATAAATGTTCTAAAATAATTCCTTTTATAAATCTTTCTTAAATTATTGAAATTATTCTAAATTGATACTTATTCTTAAAATAAATTCTTTTAAATTATTTATAAATATTCTAAAATAATTCTTTTTATAATACTTTCTTAAATTATTGAAACTATTCTAAATTGACACTTATTCTTAAAATAAATCCTTTTAAATTATTTATAATTATTCTAAAATAATTCTTTTGTCAAATAAATTCTATTAATTTATTATAATTGCTCTAAAATGATTTTTCACCAACATAATTTATTATAATTATTTTAAAATGATCCTTTCACCAAAATAATTTATTATAATTTATTCTAAATTGATTATTTTGTCAAATAAATTCTTTAAAACTATAAATTGTTCTAAAATAATTTTATTTTCTATTATCAAAATATTATTTTTAGTACTTTTCAATATCATTCGTCAAATAAATCCGTACAAGTCATCACAGTATATGAATGGTCATACGTTATTGTCCACAGTCCATTTCGTTCACGACAGTTCTATACGTTATAGTTCTCAGTTCAATATGTTCACGACAGTTCTATATTTGTAACGAGTGATTATTCGGGTAACGAGTTCGTATGCATAATTAATCTGTAATCATTCTAATATTATACTGAGCAAGAATAGGGATCTTACAAGTCACAGCGGTCTATGAATTGAATGACAAATCAAGAGAGTATCGGGATCTTGCCTCGGGTATTGTCGAACAATTCGACGCTGACGGCGTTGGTCGGATCTGACGCGGTGGAGCGCGACGTCGGAGGGAACTCCGGCGAGGGGTTGTCCAGTGACGGCAGTGGGGTCGGGGAGGGCTGTCCGCGGCTAGGCACGGAGGTTGGCGGCGCTGGCGGGGCTGCAGGCGGTCGTGGGTGCTCGGCGAACGGGGAGGAGGCGGTGGACTTGGGGTTGATGGCGACGAGCGGGGGTGGCCGGAGTTGGGCGAGCTCAGAGGAGGTCGAGGGGACTGCAGCAGCAACGGGGCTGAGGGGATGGCGGTGCTGGAGGAGGGGGCCGACGACGGGCACTACTGGTGGTGTATGGGAAGAGATGGAGGTGCTGGTCAGGCTGGAGCTTGTGGAGGGCCTCAGGGGCTGGTCGTGGTGGTGGTTGGGCAGCGAGGAGAGATGAGGGAGAAGGGGAGGTGGCTGTCGGAGGCGAGTTGGGCGTCGATGTGGTCGGAGCTCGAGGCGATGGTGAACGAACAACGGGAGTTGGGCGGCGCTGTTGGCAGTGGTCAAGGCAGCAGACGGAGCTGGGGGAGAGGGGCAGCGAAGGCGGACAGGGCAGGGGTGCTCACGGCGTGGGTGAGCGAACGGAGCAATGGGGAAGGTTGCACGGAGGCCGGAGCGGAGCTGAGGGTGCAGGCGGCGAGGGCTGGCTGCGGGGGAGGCTGGCGGCTACAGGAGGAGGGGGTCGTGATGGGGTCTGGCGGTCGGGGTTGAACGGTGGCGAAGGGGGCTGGCGACGGTCGGAGCGGGCGGAGCAGTGGCTCGTCGGCGCTTGGGCGAGCTTAGGGCGAGGAGAGGAGAAGGAGGAGGACGCTGGAGGGAGGAGGCGAAGGCGGCGGTGCTCGGTGGCTGGGGCGGCTGCAGGAGGTGGTCGGCGGTGTCGGGGGCGTCGTGAGAGGCGGAGATGGGTTGGTGAGCGGCGGGCTGGGGCTCGAGCTCGAGAGAGAGAGAGAGAGAGAGAGAGAGAGAGAGAGAGAGGGGGGCTGCGGTGAGGTTTTGGAAAATGGAGGAGAGAGAGTGAATACGAGAGAGGGGTGGGTTGGGTTTTTATAGAAAAAAAAATGAATAAAAAATTAAAAAAATAATAAAATAAAATATTGAGAGATGATGCGCGTGGAGCCGTTTTCTTAGGAAAAAAGAGGAGGGAGAGAACGTGATGAGGGGGTTGTTGGGGGTTTGACGCTGTTCGCGGGAAAAATCGTGTCTTTCTTCATTGATATCATTGCCATCTCAATAACTGTTTATCGGTTACAAAGATCCGGTCTTTTTATAAGATCCGGTTATAATGAAAATCAAAAATAAGAAAAAGAAAGATTACAAATTTTATCCTTGTTTGTCGAACGAATCGCGAGCTCCTGTTATGCGGTCACTCGCTTTGTGTGGGTTCTTTGCCTGCGTCGGGGTTGTTTGCCGTGGACCACCGCTAGATCCAGATCCGGGCAGATCTACGCAGTATAACGGGTATTATTCCACCAAGGGAGATAATAGCCGGAGGGATTGTTTCACCAAGGAAACAACCGCTCAATCTCGGGATCTAAGAACCAAGCTTAGATCCGGAGTATAGAAACGTAGATCTCCCGATCCGGTCCTCTCGAACTCCTGCCTTATTTGGCGTTGTCGATCGCTGAGCACCAGATCCGGATGAGCAAGTCTTCGAGTCTCCAAAGATTGAATCTTTTCTAAGTTTTGAATCTCCAATCCAGCAGGGCTTCGCCTCCTCCAAAATCCAACCTCCTTGAAAATGAAGAACCCCTCCTCTATTTATAGCCTCTCTTCACTATGCCCGTGTGCACGTGAGGGGGGGAAGGGGAACATCCGGCCACCTTGGGGTGGCTCGGCTCATGCCGAGCCACCCTGGGGTGGCTCGGCCACCGAGCCACCCTGGGGTAGCTCGGCTTGGGCCGAGCCACCCCGGGTTGGCTCGGTTCAGGCCGAGTCCCCGGGTGTGTCGTGTTTCGTCGTTTTCCGGTGTTTCCGGTTCTCCGTTGTTCGGATTTTGATTCGGTTGTGTGGTTGCCTTGGTCTGGAATCGACTTGTTGACTTGATTCCAAATATGGCAGTTAATCCGCTTCTGATTTCGAGTCCGAAACCGATCTTGATCCGATCGTGGTTCATCCGAGTTCGCTCTTGTTTAGATGACTCGTTGACTCCTCAAACCGTTGGATTGATTCCGCACGCGATTGACATTGTTTGCGTGCAATTTGTTGACCTCGTCGTTTCGTCACTCGATGGTTCGTTGATTTGTCGAATCACCGTGTCGAGCTGTGTTGTGGGACCTATAGGCAATTTTATACGCCTACAGACGCGGGAAGCAAAATAATGTTGGAGTATTTTCAAATAGTTTCAGGTATTTAAACGAAAATAATTAAATAAATAGTTATGGGTATAAAAAAATTAAACCAATTACGGAATAATTATCTATAAATAAAAACGTACATGTTGTGCTAATACAACAGTTGATACGAAATAGTCAAAATATGCACATATTGTATAATTAAACGAGAATAAATAATAATAAAAATATATTTACTTACATTTAAAATCAAACAATTATGGGATAATTATATACACGGTAAAACGTACAAGTTAAGCTAATACGACAGATAATATGTAACAGTAGAAATAATACAGCAAATTACAAATAATACGTAATTAATAATACAACGTATTATATGAAAATATACATAATAATAAAAATAATACAACGTATTATTCAAAATAACATGTAACGGTATCGATAACGCAACAGATAAATTCCAGAAATTTTCATTGCACTAAATTAATTTATAAATATCAAAACCATTTAAATAAATACAAAACTTAGACTTTTAATCATAGAAAATTTCTAGAAAATCGAGAAAAATACAAATACTCTTTTAAAAATAATATTTAAAATACCAAAAATTTATTTTAACTAATATCAAAATTTTACGGTCATTACAATAGTTAGCCCCTTTCGCTTGGAATCGGCTTTAGCTGAGTCCGAGTGAAATGAATAAAGCTCTGGACTGAAGTTAGGGTTGTTGATTGCTTTGTAGCATTGCTCTGATCGAGCGAACCAAGTGGCAATTATTGAGTTGGTCGTGTTGTGTCGACCCGAATGTTGTGAGTCGGCTTGACAACTGGCTCATATTGCGCCTATTGTGGGCAAGATGCTCGGGTCTTGTGTTGATGAAGACTGACAAGTTGAAGTGCCTTAAGTCTTTTTGCCGAAGATAACTGGGCAATTGAAATCCATGCCTTGGGTTTACTCATGATGATACCAAGGTATTAATGGTAGAATGATGATTCTGAGGCTAGGTCTCACATTGGACCTAAATCTTCATAATCCTTGTATGGTCGAGAGATGACTGTGAGAGTCAACTATAGAGTTGTGCCTTGGGCTTACCCTGAAAAGGAACCAAGATCTTGACCATGATGATCGATGAGATCCGGAGGAATCGACCATATGTTATGCCTTGGGCTTACCCTAATAAAGAGCCAAGGGCTTTTGACACGCCAGCCCGGAGGTTGGGTCGCCTAGGACTTATTTTGGTGCCTAGGACTTTACCATGATGGTTGATGAGAATTAGAGGATCCAACCACATGTTGTGCATTGGGATTACCCTGATAAAGAGCCAAGGGTTTAGAATCCGACTTAGGAGTCGAATGCCTAGAACTGTGAGGAGAGTTGACTAGGGCTTCCCCTCCCCTATGGCCGAGAGACAACTATAGGAGCCGACCAAAGGGTTATGCCTTGGGTTTATTCCTAATAAGGAACCAAGAGCTTGCTCCAGAGTGCCTAAGGCGTGGCTGAAGAGGACTCTGTGGTCCTGGCTGCCACCTTGTAGGTTTAGGCATTTTTCATGTCCATGTATCCATGGGCTCTGACCATCAATTGCTTATAATTGGCGACTGGCTTCTTAGCCAAAGAGTCGGCCAATGCATTGCTCTGCAGGCCGGTTAAGAGTGCTAACATGGCGACCGCACTCCCTGGATCGTCGACTTCCAAGCTCTTAGCTTGGAATCTCTTGAAGTAGGCCCGGAGGCTCTCTTCTGGTCCCTGCCTCATTTGGATCAGCACATGAGGGGAAAGCTCCTGCTTGGCATCAGCTAGAAAATGGTGGATGAACTTTCGGCTAAGTTGTCGAAAGTTTCTGATGGATCTCTTCTCAAGAGTGTTCCACCAGAGCTTAGCACTCCCTGAAAGATTGATAGGAAAGCATCGACAGAGGATTGCTTCTGATGCTTGGAGCATACTCATCATATCATAGTAATTCTGAACATGTTCAGAGGGGTCTCCCTCGCCCTTTTATGTCTACATGCAAGGCATCTTGAACTTCTCACATGGAACATTCATAAGGTCGTCTGAAAGGGGGTTGTTACTCCCGAAGATGCATGCGATCAGTCTGTTGACTCAATCGTATCCAGAGGCTCTAATGGTAGGACTTTCATCGGTGAGTTCTTGATGAGGAAGGAGACATTGGCGAGTTGACCGATGGGGTGCAAAATTTGCTTGTTGCGTCTATGGAAGCCATCTGAGAAGCTCACTAGTGAAGGTAGCAAATTTCTCTTGGCAAGATTGATGAATCATATGAGCTGTTGATTCAAGCTGGGCTTGAGTAGCATAGCTCTGATGAGGTCCTTTAGGATGAGATCGCTTAGCTCTATCTTCAAAACTAGACATATTTTCTCAAAAAAGAAAGAGGGCCCACGGTGGGTGTCAGACTGTTGATGTTCTAATCACACAGAATAATCTAGAATAGGATGGTTGTGGAGTGATGAAAGATAATGGATGGGATCGCTTCTTCTCGACTTTATGTCTTAGCCACTGAGTTAGAGTGATTGATCTGCATAGAAGAAGGTCGTGAGAGGACGGGTGATGATTCCCCCGTGGTACCTCCGACGATCAAGTCAGTTAATAAACTTGAGCTTGAGTGGAGCAATAGAACTATGTGCTCTTATGCTATGTGCATTAGAGATGATGATATCTGAGATTTAGGTTAGGAGGAGAGTTTAGATTGCCAACATTTGGCTATGGCGAATAGCATCTATACTTATAGAGGATGCGAAGGGCAGATTGGTCACTTCATGAGTGTACAGTAAGACGGTGGTGAGGGGTGAGCTGGAAGTTGAGTCATCTTTTGCTCTACACGTGTTGGTTCGTGAGTGACGGGAGGTCACTTTAGCAACATAGGGAACCAGCGGTCTGACAAGTCTTCAAGACTGTTGAGGATGGAGATATAATGATGATCATCGAAAATTAAATAATATTGAGAAGTGTCACCTATGCCGATAGGTTCAAGGTGAGGATAATCTCTTAGCTTCGTCGAGAAGCAAGGCTTATAATATCATATCTTTGAGTTGCTGATTCTCGTGTCGACTGACACTGCCCTTCATGTCGACACAAAAGTATCGGCTTATATGGCTAGTCAAAATGTTGACTTATGAGATCATATTTCTGTGGAACAGATATACCCCATAACACCAATACTAATATATTCTAATACTAGATGTATATGCATAAATAAAATATAATTTGCAGCATAATACTATAGAAAATAGACATAAATATTATTTAGATGTAATACTATAGGTATTAAATTTATCTGAACAATATGTTACATATTAAGATAACATTGTTATATATTATTGTATAATTGTGATATATTACCACTATTGAAATATTAAAATATATTCATATGAAAAATATATTATCCTTATTAATAAAACTTGGTGACATCCGTCAAAAGTTTTAGAATCTCATGGTATATGTCTTTAAATAGCATTTAATTTAGCATCAATAATTATTAATTTAGCATATGTACTAATCAATATATTCATGTAATATATTACCACATTTAGCCTCTTCATCATTAATAAAGCCTCTTCGTCTATTACAACTGTCAAACTCATTAATCCATTAATGTCTTACATTATGCCTTACTCTCCATCTTAAAAAATCTCTCTGTTCTCAAAAGTCAAACTCCAAACCGCTTCTTTTTTTTTGTAAAAGCTGGCATTTGGGCAAAGAAGAACGATTATATAATTTAATCTTGATTTAGAAAATGATGGGACGGTATTTGGTTCATGGGTGCTAACTCTGAGTTGTTGAGCTCTTTGAGTTTTCTTTTTGTCACGCCCCGCTTCCCAAAACACCCTGGAATCGGAACGTGAACAAGCTCATGACGTATTAGATCAAGGAGAGTAAATAAAAATAACCATTTCTCCTCAACCTAATACGCTCACAGATAGCGAGAATATAATGAACAACACATAATAAAATAATACATATCATATCACAAATGAATATCATTCGAGACATAAAAATATTCGGCTCAACACGCCCTTATACAAAATTGAACAACTAAAAACTGAAGAAATATAAAATACATCGATCAAGCAGGAATGGAAAGAACTACAAAAGTAAACTGGAACCATCAAAGAATAGGCTTCGACTCCTTCTTTTGCTCTGTCTACAAGGCACTCCTACTGAGAATTCTCTGGCTCCTGCTGAACCTGTTCTTCCTCTAAGTCTGACGTACACCAGAGAAAATAGGTGTACGTCAGTATGCATGGCACACGGCAAGACCCCACAAAAGAAAGAACAAACGAAAACCCAATGCGAAAAAATGATACAATAATAGAAATGACAAAGAAACGTGCAACTGGAAATCCAACAAAATTAACCAAGTAACAAGTCGATCATACAGCAAGCGATCAGAGTAATCATCCAAGTCACAAGGTCATACAACTAGATGGAATTAATACTAAAAAATCTACAACTTGAGATGTAGTACGTCGAGCAAAATAATTCAAACAAGGAAACCCTCATGTATATACCATATACCCTAATGTATATACCATATATCTCAAATTATAGATAATTAAATATTAATCCCGATCTATGTATGAAAAGAAACACAACTAGGCTACATATCACAAGAAGTCATACCTAGCCAAGAAATAAGGTCATGTAACTAGCCATTCTATAGCAGGTCACTGGTCACATCTCACACAGAGCCAACGCTCATATCACCGGATAATTAACTGTTCACAAATCCCCTAAGTGCATCCAAACCGCGAAACGGTTCGGTGAGAGGACTACACGCAATTTGATTTTGGTTTGGTTCAAACTCAAACAAAACTCGGGTGGCGAAATAATTTTACTGACCAAGTACGAAACGGTTCACTTGGCCTAACAAAATAACCCCAGTGCGAAACGGTTCACTGGTTCTAGTCTGGAAGATACATCAACAGTCTTATTCGATCACATGAACCATGACTTCCTCATCCCAACTCTCTTGTATTTTCTAAGTCAAACATAATCCACATTGAAACTCGGGTTCACCACCTAAACTCAATCAACACACTCACACATGTCACTAAGTCTGTTCATGACGTACGAGACCACTAAGTCACGAACTACTAATGGTTCTCAATCACAAGATGGACAATACATAACAGACATGTCAAATACACTAAATAAATGCAAAACGCAAAATGTGGTCATAAACAACAACTATATAATTTAGAAAATAATTCCTTTCTCAAAATAATTTCTTTTAAAATTATTTCTCATTATTAATCTAAAATAATTTTTTTTCAAATTAAATTCCTTTAAGTTATTATAATTATAAAAAAAATGATTCTTTTGACGAATTAAATTCTTTTAACTTATTATAATTTTCCTAAAATGATTCCATTGCCAAATAAATTCCTTTAAAATTATTTATTAATAATTCAAATAATCTTTTTACAAAACAATTTTCTTTAAAATTCTTTAATATCATTCAACGACAAATCTGTTAGACCCTAGAGAGGGGGTGATTAGGGTCTTATGCTAATCTAATCCGAATTTATGCCAATTAAAACTAATTAACAAGTTATCCTAGCAAATATAAAATACAACAAAATATGTGAGCTAGGATAAGTGATATACACAAGGGTAAACAAAATAAATAAGATAGTGGATGATATAAATAATGAGCAATGGACAAAGGCGATAAGAAATATAACCACAAGAGAAGTGCGCCAATGCAAATCAAACACACGATATGATCACAGAGTTCGGACCTTTCGTCCTACGTCTCCGCTCCCCACTCCTGGGGAGAAATCCACTATCACAACCGGGTTTACTGCGCTCACCCGAATAACGTTTATACCACACAATATCGGTTTTCAACGCTCACCGATCAACATTCACAATCTCATAATATAACTACACTCCACACCCTCTAAGTGTTGGTCTCTAGCCCGTGTCCTTCCTCAAGTGCTCGGCTATAACCTCTCCCTAGGTTCATCAACCGACATCACTCCTCTTAGAAGCGACCCCGTCTCTTACCACACACTTCTTTCGGTGTACAAGTGTATTACAAAGTGTATCTCACAATGAAGCTCTCAATACAACAAATTTGTTCTTTACAATAGATGAAAACTCAATATAGACTCACTCTCTAAGTCACATAATCCCATAACCCAATTATATAATGTATGCAGATACAATAAGCTCAATGGTTGTGTGTGTAAACAAAGAGAAATAAAATCAAACTCAATTAAAGTCTAGCAAATATAAATATGACAATGTAAATGTAAACAAGCTAGATAATTGAGTTGAAAAAACTTCTCTAGAACAAGAGAGATGGAGATATGAAGTGGAAAGCTCAAACCAAAGATGGTCTCCTCTTCTTGTGAAACAATCTTCACTAATTTAAAACTTTAAAACCACACTTAAACAAAACTTAAACTCTTGTAAAAACTTGTTTAAAACATCCCTTGGTGGTAGAAAATAGTTATGAAAAAGGGGTATATATATGGAAGAAGAAAACAACCCAAAAAATCCCAAAAACCCACTAAAAAATAAAAATCAGCAAGTTACCGTTACTATGCAACGGTAACTTCGGCGGTCGACCTTGGCGGTCGACCGCGAGAAATAAAACTGCAAAACTACTCTATGGACTGCAGACAGTCGACCATGATGGTCAACCGCACTATAGCACGGTCGACTGTAGCAATTGACCGCACTGTTCACGGACAATTTCTGATTTTGATAGATTCTAGAATTTTATGTATCTAACTTTTTAAAATCAATTAAAAATAATAAATCAACTCCAAAAATCATAAAATTTTGAGGGAAAGTTCTAGACATATAGATAAACATTTTAGAGAAATAATTTATGAAATATCACTTTGCAGTTGAGATAAATAAATATTTGAACACAGATATATAGTTTCTAAAAAAACTGCAGAAAACTCGGTTTTGTAAATTCAATTGAAAATAATAAAACAACTCCAAAATTAGTAAAACTTAGGAAAATGTTTGTATATATGAAGATAAACATGTAAACAAAGAATTTTTCAAATTGCATTTCCCAATTGTAAAAACGTATCTGTTTTGCAAAAACATGCACGAACATGAGCTTATTAAAAACTCGATTTTGTAAATTTGAATAAACATAACAAATTAATTCCAAAATTGATAAAGCTTTAGGAAACATTTATAAACATGAAATTGAACATGTTAGAAAAAGAATTTCTCAAATTGAGTTTCCCACTTATGAAAACTCTTGTATTTTGCAAGTGTGTCCAAAACATGAATGTGATATACATGAAATTTGATGTTTTGACATAAACAATGTTTTGAAACCTTATGAAATAATTTTATAGACTTAATGAAATATGTATACAATGATTGTTAAGTCCATAAACCAAAACTTGTGTATATATATAACTATATATATAAAAACCAAATATGTGTGTGTATAT
>BQKN01067432.1:117298-140002 GCA_022839385.1 Asparagus kiusianus
ATATATAACTATATATATAAAAACCAAATATGTGTGTGTATATATGATTGAGCTTAAAGTACTAACACACATAATATAAAACCTAAACTAAATATACCCAAGCTTGATAGATCTTTGATGTAGCTCAACTTGGTACACTTGCGGATGAAGCTAGAACTTGGATCTTCAATTTGAATTGCATAGGCTTCACTCCATAATTCCGTCAACCTTCATTTGATATGATCGTGAATGCTCGATTCCATCCATCCTCCAACTTATTGTTTGTATACAATAAATAAATAAACATAAATACTAGACAAACAACATTAGTGGTAAATTGTTTGTTAAACATCATCAAAACAAAGAGACCAACAAAATCCACACATTATATCACAATATTCACATTATAACTAATCTATGCATGTACTTAATTAACAATATATCTAAAAAAATTGTAAAGATGAGTCAATAAGTAACAGGATCTTGCCTCGGATGTCGTTGGACTGATGACGAGCGGTGGGGCCGATGAGGACGTGGTACGATGAATCTGAACGGTGAAGGGTAGCGGATCCGATGATGGTGCGTGTCGTCAAAGTTCTGTTGGTGACGGATCTGAGCCGAAGGTGGCTGGACAACGGGCGAGGGGGTGGTGCTGTCAAGCGAGGCTGGAGCTCGGGAGAGTGTCGACGAGAGCTTGGATGGCAGCGGCTTGGTGGCGAAGCAGGAGAGCGGCGGTGACTGAAGGGCGTCGACGGTGAGCTGGGGTGTTGGTGACGTGGGGGAAAAGGAGAAGGCTGTTGTAGGGGGTCGTCGGCGCTGGAGGTGAGGCGGCTGTCGGGTTCTCAGGCAGCAGCTCGGGGCGAGGAGCTTGCGGTGGCAGGGCAGAGAAGCTCGCAGGATGGGATGCTGGCAGCGAGCTTCGGTTTCAACGGTGGAGGCATGGTCGGAGTTCAAGGAGGAGCTGCTCAGGAGAGCTCGTCGGAGGGAGAGAGAAGGAGAGAGGCGACAGTCAAAGGGGAGGAGGCGGTGGTTGTGCTCGGGGTCGGGGTGAGAGAGATGAAGAGAGGGAGGAGAGAGAAAAATAAAAGGGGGCGGCGCCTTCAGTGTTTGGGGAAGAAAAGAAGGAGAGAGAAAAATAATATAAATGTACACACACACACATATATATATATATATATATATATATATATATATATATATATATGGTTTAGGGTTAATTACTTTAAAACAAAATTAATTAAAATAAATAAATACGGGTACTTAAAAATTAAACTAATTACAGAGTAATTATCTACAAATAAAATCGTACATGTTGTGCTAATACAACAATTGATACGAAATAGTCAAAATATACACATATTGTACAATTAAACAAGAATAATTAATAATAAAAATATATTTACTTACATTTAAAATCAAATAATTATGGGATAATTATATACACAGTAAAACGTACCAGTTATACTAATATGACAGCTGATACGCAATTATTAAAATAATATAATAATTTACACAAATAATACGTAAGTAATAATACAATGTATAATACGAAAATATATGTAATAATAGTAATAATATTACGTATTATTCAAAATGATACGTAATAGTATCGGTAACACAATGGATAAATTCTAAAAAATTTTGCTACACTAAATAAATTTATAAATATTTAAATCATTTAAATAAATATAAAACTTAGACTTTAAATTATATAAAATTGTAGAAATTCGAGAAAAATATAAATAATCTTTTAAAATCATAATTAAGTATTTTAAAATACTAGAAAATTATTTTAACTAGTATCAAAATTCATGGTCTTTACACTTTTATTTACGGTTTTTGTGTTTACATCCACATGTTGGATCAATAAGCACAATGGTGACTTATAATTGGTACTTTATGCTAATTTTGGGTAGTTTATACTCAGTTCTCAGCTCTCAAGAAGATAATCTGAATATCAGATATGTTGTGTGATGTATATGTGGAATCCAATGATATGATTTGAACAACTGAAAATATATAAGTAATGATAGATATTTTTAATGAAAAACACACAATATAACACTGTGTATGATACATAAAATAATATAATAAATAATACAGAAATCAATACAAATAAACGATATATAAGTCAAATCAAAGAAAACATAGTTATAAAAATAATAACACAGAAAATAATGACCGACACGAGGATAGAGGAGTTATAAAAAGAGAGGGTAATCGTGAAGCGATGGGACAAGAACCGTGGAAAATTAACTCTAGAGTCAAAGAGTGATAAGATAGGGACAAGTTGAGCTCAATCATGCATTCATGCTCAGTTTGAGAATATTATTTGATGGAGCTATGCCATTTGGTTTTCTGAGTTGTTGAGCTTTTGAGTTCTCTTTTGTTAGGGTTTTACATGATTATAAGCTCATGTTGAGCTCATCCAGAATGAAGGCAATTATATTCCGTTCATGAGTTCTTGAGGTATATGCTCAGATTGAGCTCAGTCAGATGGATGGTGGTATATGCACAGCTATGATGATGGTCTTTTTTTAATGTATGCAGCTAAAACTTATACTAGTAATCAATTGGCGAGGCAATACATGCAGCCAACATTGCTGTTTTATATTTCATAGCGAAGCATATTATAACGACATAGACCAAAATTGAGCATAATGGAACCATTCTCTATAGAATTCAAGGCTCATGTTATGTCTTCAAAGTTAATTTGAGTCCCCTAAGGGGGTGTTTGGTTTAATTTCTAGAAATTATAGGAAATGTTTTCCATCTAAAATATGATTTCCTTGTATTTCTTAAAAAAAGTATAGGAAAAGTTTTAAGAAATCAAAAAGTACCAATTTTCTTGTTTTTTGTACTTTGCTTGTTTGGTTCAAAACAAGAAAATAGCTCATAACTTTATAGAAAATAACAAGATTTGGTAGGTTTTTAATTAAATATGGTATGTGTCAGATTTCTGGTGATTTCCTCTCATTTTGAGAGGAAATTGCTTTTTGTAAAATTTGGTAGGTTTTGATATTTTATAGAAAATATTTCTGTAAATTTTTTGTTGAACCAAACACAATTTACAGAAATCTCTGGAAAACTTTTAATTACAAATTTGCCATTGTCAGATGTTTTGAGAAAAGTTTTCTCAAAAAGTGTGCAACCAAACACCCCCTAAGTCTTTAAAGTTTTTTTTTAAATTTTTCCTAAAATGTTCATATGTGGACATTTTGCAAATTACTACCTCAAATCTTTAAATATTTTGCAAATTACTCCGTCATGTTGTTACATGATTTGAAATTTCTCCCTCAAATATTTATACTTTTGTGTGATGGAAAGCAAGTTGACCCCTTATTTTTTGTTGCCAATGATTTTGTCTTATGTGGGTGGTAATCACACCATAGTGATCACAATCAATTTTTTTATTTTTTTAGTTTGAAACACACACTAGAAAATGAGGTAATCTACCCATACATCAACTACTTTCTTTTCTTTTTAAGTTGAACCAAACAAATGAACGTGGTGGAAAGCAATTATTCTCCATATTTCTGACAAAACAAACACAAGAAATAACTTTCCATAAAAGTGAAGGAAATACCAAAAAATGAAGGAATGTTGGACTTGGAAAATGGAGGAAAGCAACCAAACAACCCCTATAACGAAACTACCCTTAGTTAATATTGCATATCTGCCAGCCTAGAAAAGAGAGCATAATAAATTTGGAATGAAATTTTTTTTCTACATCAACTATCCCATGACTGGTGCCACATTTTGGGTCTAAATGGAATTATTCATTTGTAATTTAGAACACCAAGATTGCATACATTTGTAATAGTATAATCGAGAAAAATAGCGTAGGTAAGAAATTAAAAAATTGTGATTTTTATATTATTTAAAAGCGAATAAAATAGAGAAAATAACATGCTTTATATCACATGCATTTGCGCAAGTCAAATTTTTATATTATTTGAAACTAAAATGTCCTCATCCAACTTTGATTGCGATCTAAGATTAGTTTAAACCATACAGATGCACCAAAAAATTTATATCTTACTATACATAGACGAACAAAGATCCTATCATAACTAACCCCATAAGAATGGACTTGTTTATAGATCAAACCCCCAACCTCCCCCCCCCCCCCAAAAAAAAAAAAGAAAAAAGAAAAAAGAAAAAAAAAGAAACCCACCAAAAAAAATTTATGATTGGTGTAGATCACCGCATTATACTTATGATTGACGTAGATCACCGTGTTATATGGGGGATCTTCTGATTGAATTTTCACTTGGAAAACACTACGGGCACACCCCCCAACCACACCTTGGGTCACACCCCCTCTCTCAGCTACAGTGCACGGGGTCCGCTTTAGATTTTAAAAAAATCTAAAGTGGGCCCCGTGCACTGTAGCTGAGAGAGGGGGTGTGACCCAAGGTATGGTTAGGGTTGTGCCTGTAGTACCACTCTTTTCACTTCACACAAACCAAATCATCATAAATGTATGTCATCCAAATTATTTTCATGTGCATATAATAATGTAACAAATGGCGATCCAATCTCAGGATATATATACTTCTTCTAATATTCATTAAAAAAATTTCCGAATCACACTTCTACCATCACCTTTACTAAATTCCATGTTTTAACTGCACACATTTCTTTTCTCATATCAGCAAAAATTAAATACGTAAGCAGGTTCAAAGAGAATAAGAGCAAGGGCAGCAAGCTCTGAAGTTCACTCTCAAGGCTGACGTGGCCGTGGAAAACAGAGAACCCCCCTCCAGCAACCTCCTAGCCGCTCCCAGCCCCTCTCCTAAGGCTGACGTGGCTTTGGGGAGCTTCCGAGCTCCCAAGCGCTCCACAAATTTGTGGAGCGCTTGGGAGCTCCCAACTAGTGAAGATTTTGACAAAAACCCCCCCACAAGCTCACAATTGCAGATCTGAAAAAAAATAGTGAATCCAACCAAAATTGAAGCCAAAAATCAAACCTTTGCTGTGCGGTGCGGTTGGGGAACCCTTGATTCGACGGCGACGGCGGAGGTTGCGGGAGAGGGCTTGATTCGGCGGGGGCTCGGTTGGGGAACCCTTGATTTGGGGCGCTCGGTTGAGGAGATGAACGGCCTGGACTGGATTTGGCGAAAACGAAGAAGAAGGGCGATGAAGGAGATGAAGATTTGGCGAAACGAAGAAGAAGGAGCTCGGTTGGGGAGATGATTTGGGGAGAAGATGAAGAGTTTTTTGTTTTTTTTTATTTGGGTGTGTTGTTTGAGGTTGGGATTTGGGAGAAGATGTAGTGTTTTGTTTTTTTTATTTGGGTACGTTGTTTGAGGTTGGGATTTGGTGTTTTGATTTGGGATTTTTTTTAATTGGCTGAGTTGTGAATTTTATCGTTGTGAATTTTACCTCTTGAGTTGAAATTTTACCGTTGTATGAAACACGGACACAAGAAGCTCTCCAGAATTCAGCCATTAAAAAATGAAGCCGTTGAAAAAGTTACCGTTGTAAAAAAACTTCTATAAATTCGTTTTACTTCAATACACAAATCATTCCACACAACTCTCTCATAAAAAAAAATCTATATTTCCCTATCAAATTACAAATCTCATGGATCCCTCACAAAACTATTATTCGCACCTCCTTGCCGGTGAAGGATCGACCTTATACCCGCCGTTCTGTACAGAAGTCGTAGAAGAAGGTAACCCCATCGAGTTATCGCAATCCGCAACACAACAAGTGTCATCCCAAGAAACACCGACCACACAGAAGAAGAAGACTTACACGTGGTCCGAAAATTGGACTGTCCACGAGGATAAGCTTCTTGTGTCTGCTTGGCTGAACACGAGCCAAGACGCCATCCAAGGTACGGGGCAACACAAAGATAAGTTTTGGCACCGAGCTAACGACTATTTTATCCTATACTCCACCGATCCAACAAGCCGCACGCCAAACCAAATGATGCATCGTTGGTCAACGATTCAATTGTCCGTCAACAAGTTTTGTGGGTTCGTTGCTCAGATTGAAGGAAGACAAAGATCTGGTACGGGAATTATTGACCAGATAAATATTTAATTATGTTTGATTATGTTTGCTCAGATTCAATATGTTTAATTATGTTTGATTATTCTAAAATTAACTCTTGTGTAGACTGCAGAAGTAAAAGAATTATACCAATCTCTTTATGGTAAGCCATTCGTGTTTGATCATTGCTGGGTTGAGTTGCGTCATCATCAAAAGTGGATCCAACAAATGGAAACTTACAATAAGATTCGATCACAGCCGAGAAGAATCACATACTCTGATTCCTCACCAAACAATTCCATGCCAGCGACCCCCATCGAGTTGAACACTGACTCGGATGATGTTATAGCAAGGGCTGAAGGGAGGAAAGCGGCAAAGCTTAAGAGGAAACAAAATGTGGAAAACACTGAGTCCGCTAAGTCCATCGTGGGAGAGGCTTTCGCGTGGATGAAGGAAACCACAAATCAAAAAATAGAGCTAAAACAAAAGAAACAAGATGACGATATCATGAAGATAGATCTCTCAACACTCAGTTCAGTTCAACGACAATACTTCGAAATGCGTCAGACAGAGATATTGGAGAGGTGGATGTCTAAGGGTTCTGCCTAATTATCATATATTATCTTGTATTAGATTTATGATTGTACTCGCATCGCATCCTAATTAGCTCTTCCTAATCCTCTTGTATTAGATTTATGATTGTACTCGCATCGCATCCTAATTAGCTCTTCTTAATTATCTTGTATTAGATTTATGATTCTCCTTGAAGTTGAAAAATTTGGCATTTAATGAAAACAACTACTTCATTGAAAAGAAAATTGGCGTAGTACAACAACTCGAACTTCTTTGCTGAAATTACATTAGACATAAAGAAACTTAATCCTCGTCGATGGATCCCTTGAGCTGCCACAGATGCTCGATCAAATCATTCTTTAGTGATTTGTGTGTTTGCATGTTCCTGATCCGATGATGATTTTGGATGAACTCAGTTAGAGGCACCGTCTGCACATGAGAAGGTTCAACGACTGGTATCGAATCATTAAAGTCGAAGTTGTTGTCCAATTGACAATCTCGTTCATCTTCAACAATCATGTTATGCATTATGATGCAAGCTGTCATGATGTCTTTCAGCACACTAGGTTGCCAGAAACGTCCTGGTCCACGAACAATCGCAAATCGAGCTTACAACACGCCAAAAGCTCGCTCAACATCTTTTCTTGCGCTCTCTTGTTGTTGAGCAAAGTATTTATGCTTGTTTCCTCGCGGTGCTGGAATAGTCTTCACTAATGTGGACCACTCTGGGTAAATCCCGTCGGCGAGATAGTATCCCATATTGTAGTCGTGGCCATTAACAGTATAGTTGCACGGTGAAGCTCTTCCCTCCGCAAGTTGTGCGAAAACCGGTGAAAGATGTAGCACGTTGAGGTCATTGTGAGACCCCGGTAGTCCAAAGAAGGCATGCCATATCCAAAGATCTTTGCTAGCTACGGCCTCCAAAATAATTGTAGGTTCATGAAAATGCCCAGTATACATACCTTGCCAGGCGGTTAGACAGTTCTTCCATACCCAGTGCATGCAGTCAATGCTCCCAAGCATACCAGGAAAACCTCGTTGTGAACCTTCCTCGAGCAGGCGTGCAACGTCTTCATTAGTCGGTGAATGAAGGTATTCCTCCCCAAAGATGTTGATAATCGATCGAACGAACCTCTTCACGCTCTCAAGCGACGTACTTTTACCGATCCGAACGTAGTCGTCAACGGCGTCAGCGGATGCTCCATATGCGAGCATCCGCATAGCTGCAGTAATCTTTTGAAGGCTAGATAGTCCTAACTGTCCAGCACCATTCCTCTTTTGGACGAAGTACTTGTCATGTTCGACGACAGCGTCGTGGATTCGAAGGAATAACGAATGCGACATTCTGAATCTTCGACGAAAATAATGAAGAGGATATGTTGGTGTGTCAGTAAAATAATCTTGGAACAACCGATTGTGACCTTCCAGTCGGTATCGGTGGAGCACGATACGTCTTTTGTGTTGAACTGAAGTTGAATCTTTCCCTTGTTCTTCTTCCTCGACGACAGCAGCTCCCATAAGAAAGAACATCTTCATCATTTCATCATCGCTAGAGCTAGATGAGCTAGACATTTTGTTCTGGGAGACGATGAGTTGAGGTGAGAAGGCATTGAATTTTATAGGAATCAGTCGGTTGACGGTCAAAGTTTGCGATACCTCGAAGTTCGTGCCTAACCTCGAAGACCGTGTGCGTTCCCTCGAAAGCCGCGGGTTACCTCGAAGACCGTGTGCGCTCCCTCGAAGAACATGGGCTGCCTCGAAGACCGTGTGAGCTCCCTCGAAGGTCGTATCCAACGGTTAGAAATAAAATACAAGAGGTTTAAATATAATTAAAAGTAATGGGTAAAATATTAAAATAGAAGAGGGGTTTTTTTGATATTGTTGGAGCTCCTAACTAGGAGTTTGTTGGAGCTCCATCAAATAAGGAGTTGCTCCCAAGACCTATTTTAATAATTTTTTATACCAAAATGCTTGAGAGCTCTTGAGAGCTTGCTGAGTAGGACTCCCAACTGGGAGCTTGCTGGACTTACTCTAACAAAGTTGGTAGTGTCACTTTTGGGCCAAAAAGAGCTCGCTGCGGTTCAGTGACCGGTACGCAAACGTTGTACCCGGCCCAGCCTGGCATAAAGACCGACCGCCTCCCCTCAAACGAACATAATTTTGAATTCTCCTCAAAACCCCCTCTTTTCTCTCTGTCTCACACCCTCTCTCTCTCTCGAGAGCCGCAGGCGAGAGAAAGAAAATGGTTTCCTTCAAGGTCAGAGAAAGATAAAACCCTAGAAATCAATCATCTTCAATTTTACTTTTCCTCTTTAAATCCTCATCAGATTCTTTTTTTCCTTTTAAATTAGGGTAAAGAAACAAAAATCAGCGCCATTTCCACTCGAATCCTGGACGAGAATCGAGCTCCCAAGAACAGTAATCAAACCCTAAAACTCCCCCCTTTTTTTCTTTTTCTAACTCTTCTTTCTTAATCTTATTTATTTCTTGAAGGTTTGAAGAGGGCTGACGATCAATATGGGTATCTCATAGTTCACTTGGCTCCTTCTCTCTTTCAAATTTAAAAGCCCTAGTTTTGACGAAATTAAGTGCGATTTCTTTCCTTTATTTTGACAGAAGAGCTACAGGAAAGGTTCCAATGGCGAGTTTGCGGTAATGGGGATCCTATTTTGCTGACAAATTTGTGTAAGCATGATCTCTTGTTAAAGAAATTGCTGATTTTGTTCTTTTCCGGTTGAAATTGAAGGAAATCTGGGTTTCTTAGTTCATCAGCAGCGGGGACAACTAAGATTGATTTGAATCGTGGCAAGGTTTTGGACATGACCTTGTCTTATTCTTAACATTTGAAAACTTTCCAAATTTAACTATCTAAATTTGAGAAATACGCCACCAAATATGGCTAACTGCCGTTTCTTTCCCAGGGAAAGGTGCAGGGTTTGGAGAATTCTATGGCAAAATGTGAAATTTCCGGTAAGATTCAGGGCTCTAACGTTTTCTATTTTGCTGATTGATAGATGTTTTCGTCATTTTTTTGTATGCGGTTATTGGATAGTCAAATCTAGGGCTGGAAGAAAAGCATTGGTTGACATCAGCAATTTGAAGAAAAGTAGAAGCAACCAATGTGGACGTGAGCTGAGTAATAAACCCAAAATAATGTGAGTGAGCATCCTACTTACGTGGATGTTTATATTTTACAATATTCATACACTGCAAATGAGTTACCCATTTGTTTTATTATTATTATTTTATTGATCCAGGAAAGAAAAGTTAGTGGGAAGTAATTTATCTCAAGGGTACGCAATGCTGGTCGTGTTTACTGTTTGATTGCTATCTTTGGACTCATCATGCATGATTATTTTTGTTAATTTCGTTTTATATTTGAAATGGCCATGCAGCAAGACAACTGGAATTCATCGGCCTAGGTAAATTTCTTGCTTTCTGAAGAATTACCACATTAATCCTTAAATTTCAATCAATGTATATCTTGATTGTCAAATTTAACCTCAGGGTTTCTTTGACAAAGAGCGTGGTGATAGCAAGTGTGTTGAGCAAACCCGTCAAAGTATGAATGACACCTTACTCTCAAATTTTCATTGTTCTTGAGCCTACTCTTTTGTATTTTGTGTGGTATTGTTCTGTTGCTTGTTGATATGGAAGTTTGTGCAATTGCATGTATCAACAGGCGAAAGCACATGGATAATTGCACATAAATGAAAACTGAACATGGATATTTTATGTTAGATGTGTATTTATTGTCTATATAGATATATCTGTATCAAAACACTAGAAAGAAGAATGCTCAATCATTCATGCGCATACTTTTATGTGCTATCGTGCATATGGACATGTGTGCATGTGTTTCTTATATGAACAGTTGATCATTTTCAATGAATTTCGTCCAGTATTTCTTCCATACTATAGTGATCGATAATATAGTGGACTGCATTTTAGTTCTTGTATTTTTTGTTAGTACATCTCATCGTTTGATTATGCTAAACGTGTATCAAAGTACCTCAAATCAAGTACACACGGCCTGCCCATTTTGTTATCAACGTGTTCAGGGCTGATGTGTTGTGCAAGACAATGCATTTTTTTTGTGTTTGCCCATGTTGGTATGATTTGTTTATTTAAGTTCATAAACATGATGCTTAGCCAATTGTTACCCATGTTGGTATGATTTGTTTATTGAAGTTCATGGTACTTAGCCTACCAAGTTTATGCTTGCATCATGCGTTAAACTATATCCCTTTCTTCCTTTTTGAATTATTAAATCTTTAGAATAGGACTTCTATTTTTTAACTCTATGATGTAAAGTCTATAGTGGTTATATTTCATTTATGAGCAATGTATTTATGTTTTATTCTATGGTTGTTTTTCTCTTTCAAGGAAAACACAAAAAGTTCAGTAAGAGCTACTGGCAGAAATACACATGGTACCTATCTTAACCACCCAATGCCTTTAACATCTGATAAATTTTTTATTTTGAAAGCCTAAACCTAATTTCCCCTCAATATTCATGCACTAAATATTGTTCATGTTGGTGAAGTTGAGTGTAGCATGAGAAGAAAAGCACATATTGAAACCAGCAGCTGTCAGGGCCATCGGGTTAACCAGCCACTTGACAGTTCAAAATCAGTGTAAGTTTCTTGGCCCACTGTGATTTGTTGTGTTTGGTTCAAACGACAAAGTTGTCTTTCAGGCCAATTGGCTCGATACCTATTGTGATACCCCCAACTTTTAGGCCAACATCGGGTACTCAAAGAGGTTTCAGTGAGTTTATAATGTAAGTCCTAAGGATTCAAGTGCAACAATTGCTACCATTTATGGTAGTGGATTGAGCCAAACTACATCTTGCACTTAGTGGGTTCTAAGGCTTACGATGCGCCCACGGACTGCACCTACAGGTCCGAAGGCTTCCATCAGGCCAATGGGCTCACGGATCCGGGGCATGACACCTTCCATATGAAAAGATGGTTTTACATAGTCACTTCTCAGTTTCACTCCTTTTTGCACATGCACCTTATGTTACAAAAGTTAAGATGTTGTCAGCCTAATACCTGCAATCAGCTAAATAAAAGCCCTTATGTCTAGCATAATATGGTTCAATTGTTTCCTTCTCTTTTACAGCAAAAATCAGGGCGTAAAGCTTTCACGGCCAAGGTATGAAGCTCTTAAACTTAGTTTAGCTTTGTCCTTTCAGAATGTATAGGTATATTGATACTATTATTTTGGTAATAGGCTGTCATTTGCAACTCAGAGAGCTTTGGATGCAAACATCTTATCAAGAAAACCTGTTGGGGTATGTAAGATATGTTGACTGTCATCATTTTTCTTTGATGTAAAGCTTGCAGTTGTTGTTTTATTGTTGTAGATTGTGTATTCTGTGTGTTGCCTTTTGTTTTGTGTGTTCCTTAATCTTTAAGACCTGAAACAATGGATCCTATTATTGCTAGCCAGTTTACTTTTGTATTACTCCTCTTCGATGCATCAAATTTCTTCTGTGAGCATCTTTTTGCTTATAAAACATATCAGGTAGATTTTTTTCCCAACTTGTTTCCTTATAATTTCATCAGTCTTTAACTGGGAAATGAATGTTTGTTGGGGAAGGATTCTCATAATACGGGTGCGCATGCGCGCATATGTGTGAAGCAGACCAGAATGAATGAATATAAGTTGCAACTTGCAAGTATTTCCTGTGAATATTAAAGACTTGAGATTATATTATTGGAAGTGGATAGTTACATTAGAGTAATGATATGGTTGCCTCAAGCAATCACAATTTATATGCGATGTTGTTTCAAAAGGGTATGTTCTTGAAATTATGGCATAAGATCAATTCACTCACTATTTTCTTTTGCTAGTTTATTTGACACAATAGTTAGCATTATCGTATGGCCATATTCATGTAAGCATGCACATCCATTGAGTTGATCTCACTAGAGAGGATTAACAAAATGATTATCCAAAGATTGTGAGCATCAATATGGTGCTTAAGCTTTTATAAGTTGGTGTCAAATTTGTTGTGGAAAATGACGTGAAAGTAAGGAGTTAAAATAACTAACTAGAAGATACCGTTAACTACTTTTAGTTGTATTATTTAAAATGGCCACCAAAAGGACTATTTCCTAGACTTGCATTATTGACGAAATAAAGTGATAGATCTGTTGGGTGCAGCGGAAATTTCGGTAGCACCTTTGGTGCTCGACAAGAGAGTAGATCTCAACTAAATCCCTGTTTCACAAAGGAAATAAGAACCGAAAGCAAAATATCTCAACAAAATGGGATATCAGTTCTTCCTCTCATCAGTTCTAGGACTGACCTGTCGAGGGAACCTAAACTCTCTATTACAAATCACGGCACAAACAATCAATTTTAACGTGGTTCGGCAAATTGCCTACGTCCACGGGGCAAGGAGGGGAGAGATCTACTATTAGAGAAAGAGAATACAAATGGGTTTACAATCACACAAATTAAACCCTCAAACTCACTCTCCAATTTCTCACAAATATCTCCCTCAAAAAGGATGCTCAAACCCTCTAAAATCAGCACAAAAACTGCACAAAACTCCTCTCTCAAAGTCGGCTGCGTTTTCTACTGCGTTCTCCCTTCTTTGCACGCTGTCCAACCTTGCACCCTTTTATCGTCCCCCTTGCACCAAATTGCACAAAACCCTAGGCATGGGTATTTATAGGTTGTAGTTCATTCAGGTCTTCGGGTGGGCCAAAAAATAACGTCCAAGACACAAAAAACATCCGCTGGTTCTTAGTCTCCCACGCGGTTTCCCCCACTCGTGGATGTGGCCCACGTGGCCCCCACAATTTTCTACATTGGCGAAGTTTTTCTAAAAATGAGCCGACACCAACCAAAACAAATGCCTCACTTGTTGCGTCCAGTACGAAGTGAAACGATTCACGATAATGGACTCAATCCACAACAAGTCGAGACCCAAATGAGAATAAAAACACTCTCCAAACGTCGGTATCTACTCCCAAATCGGCTGTATCATAAATGACTGCCTACGTATCCCCTTACCCAGGGAATCAAACCTTCACGTAGTTCACCCAAATTGCCTCCAAAGACCCTCAACAAGGTTATCGATAGCGGATAGCGTCGCGTAATGATGAGACATTGCTAAGGTTATTTCGGGCTATTGCGGTAAAATAGCGGTAAAAAGCGCAAAGTCAAATAGCGATCTAATTTAGATATGTATAAATACTAAAAAAGAAAAATTAAAGAAAAATATAAGAAATCTAAAAGTACATATTAGATGATTTAAAGAGATTCTAAACATGAAATAGACATGTAACCATCACGTAACATCGAAGATGACTGGAGGAGTCAAAAAGTCGTCGTCTTCGAGAAGAAGAGCTTAGCGGTGATAAGACTGTCCTAAGAGGAGCTCACGGTGAAGGAGGTGAGAGGAAGTATCAATGTAGGTGTCAGAGGCTATGAGAGGTGACGGTATGCTAAAAATCACAGGAGACGGTGGAATACAATGGTCAAGGGTTGAGTTTAATTTTAAAAAAATAAGTCTTAAACTGATTTTAAATAGCAGTCAAAAAAACAAATTTCAAATACAATCGCTCACTATTTACCGTTATGACACGCTATTGGTCGCTTTTGCGAACAAACATATTCCGCAATATGTCACCACTATTGCGGATAGCGTAGCGAGCGATATCGTCACAGAAAGGGACCGCTAACACTATTAGCGCTGCTATTGCGGAGCTATTTACCGCTATTTATAACAGTGACCCTCAATCAAATAGAAGAGTTTTCAACCCTCATCTAATATCATCAATTCTGTGACTGATAGCACCTCCAATGGCCTCAAAGTGTAACAAATCAAACACCTTCACCTGAGGTGAACCAATGACCATATCCAAACCACATCTATCAGCTGCACTCGAACCAAAACCCAACTCATCATCTGCATCCAAAACCAATTGATCCCTAAACTGTGTCACCCTAGCTGGAATCCTAAATAATACAAAATAATCTGGAGTATGTGGAGTAATCTCCACCTAATATGAAGTAGCACCACTCTTCACCTACTGTGATACCTCTATGATCTGTCCAACACTCTCCACCTGTTGATAGTCAATAGGCTCCCTCATCGAAGCCTCATCTAATGTGACATTACCAGACCAAATATCCAATTGAGTTTTACCTCCAATCACAACAGTTGACTATTCTTTAATAGGATGATTCAAATATGTCGAAGCCTCAGTCCAAAAACTCTTCTGCAGACCATTGCTTGACAACAATCACCGATCCTCCTATAGCAATGCACGATTCTAAAAATTTACCACCCTATCTAGTTGTCCTAAGATTTTCTTTCCAATGAAGTGTCTCGAAATGCCGTGAGCTCGGCTCTAAAACAGAAACAGGCCCATCTTATACATCCTATCAAAACCTGAATGAAGTACCTTTATTTTTCTGCCAATCTTACACTTCTTCAATCTGTTGGAGACTATTAGGACTTTATCCAAAGAGGATTTGGTTGTAACCCAAACACGCCTAGAACAGTCACCAATAAAGGAAATCAAACATCTATTTTCTCCCAATGATGCCTCATTGGAAGGCCCCCAAACATCCACATGAATCCCATCTGAAAGACCATCCGTGCGAGGAATAGAGGTGTCAAACTTTACCTCGGTGTTCTTGCTCACATCAAAGTGTTCACTGGATTTCAAATTGCAGGTCGATGCACTTATCTCAAAATCAATACTAGAATGAGTAAGCCCCAAATGCTGCAGTCTAGTTGAATCAACAGAAGTCGTTAGCTCTCCACTTATCACTGTATCTCCAATCAAATAGTACATGTTATTCCTCGTGACTTTCTTCATCACAATCAAAGAGTCTTTCACGATCTCGAGAACCATGTCCTCAACACGAACCTTCAGACCCTCTCAAACCAAAGCTCCAATTAAGATCAAGTTCTTCCTCAAGGAAGAAATATATCTCACATCATATAACTCTCTAACAGTCTCGTCAAACATCTTGATGCGAATTCTTCTTATCCCAAGGATCTGACTTGCGCGGTTGTCTCTCATGTACACCACACCACTATCCAGTTTCTCAAAACTAGAGAATCATTCTCTTCTGCTTATTCTTTATCCATTTGTCAAGCTTTGGACAATCTTTCTTCCAATGACCAGTCTCCTTGTACCAAGCACACTGATTTTTTCTAACTGTAGGATGCCCTACTCTAGACTGTGACTTCTAATTCTTTTGGTTTGGATTCTTCTCTCTTGCGACCAATTGCCTCCGCTATCGGCTCAACTAAAACCTTCTTATCCTTCTTTCGAAGCTGATAATTCACAAGTGTAACGATGACCTTACTATACGAAAGGGACGCCTTCCCATTAATTAGGGTAAGAACAAATGTCTCGTATTTCTCATCAAGCAAGGAACTTAACAACAACAACGCCTTGTTCTCATCTTTAATCATAACATTCATATTTGTCAAATCCGTAAGAAGCTTCGTGTAGTGATTCATGTGATCATAAAGGAAGTTTCCTTCTTCAATTGGAAGCGATAAAGTCTTCTCTTCAGATGTAAGCGATTTTTCACACTCTTGGTCAAATACTTGCTCTCAAGGGTCTCCCAAATATTCTTTGCAGAAGTCTCATTTATCACATCATATTTTAAATCTTGTATTAAACAAGACCTAATAACATCAGACGCCGTCCGATTCATCTTCTTCCAAACATTCTCTTTAATATCATCTGGCTTGCCATCCAACTCCAAATTATCTTCCAAATTTTACACGTTCAGCGCATTCAAAACTTCGCATCGCTAAAGTCCAAAGTTGTTCGTGCCATTAAATTTCTCCACATCTATTTTCGTAGAGTGGATATTCAAACTTTGAATGGTCTTCACACCAGAAGCACCACCCTCAACACCTTCTTTCCCGGTCATATTCCTCAACACACCAACAACCAATGCGGAACAAACTGAAGAATAAATCCAAACTTGAGAAAGATAGAGCCTTTACCTAAAAGATCCCATCTTTAACTCCAATTGAAACCCTAGACGAGCTTCCAAAGCGATCTACTCCTCCAAATTGTCCAAGCATAGTCCGAGCTCTGATACCACTTGTTGTGCACAGAGGAAATTTCGGCAGCACCTCTGGTGCTCGACAAGAGAGTAGATCTCAACTAAATCCCTATTTCACAAAGGAAACAAGAACCGAAAGCAAAATATCTTAACAAAGTGGGATATCAGCTCTTCCTCTCATCAGTTCTAGGACTGACCTGTCGAGGGAACCTAAACTCTCTATTATAAATCACGACACAAACAATCAATTTTAACGTGGTTCGGCAAGTTGCCTACGCCCACGGGGCAATGAAGGGGGAGATATACTATTAGAGAAAGAGAATACAAATGTGTTTACAATCACACAAATTAAACCCTGAAACTAACTCTCCAATCTCTCACAAATATCTCCCTCAAAAGGATGCTCAAGCCCTCTCAAAATCAGCACAAAAACTGCACAAAACTCCTCTCAAAGTCGGCTGCGTTTTCTACTGCGTTCTCCCTTCTTTGCACGCTGCCCAACCTTGCACCCTTTTCCTGCCCCCTTGCACCAAACTGCAAAAAACCCTAGGCATAGGTATTTATAGGTTGCGGTTCAATCAGGTCTTCGGGTGGGCCAGGAAATGACGTCAAAGACATAAAAAATACATCCGTTGGTTCTTAGCCTCCCACGCGGTTTCCCCCGCTCGTGGGTGTGGCCCATGTGGCCCCCACAAGATCCTGCCTGCTGTTTAGCAATATTCAAGGTTGTGACAATTAATTTACACTGAAGTATGGGCATTCAATAAATTTAGAAAGGAAAAGTATAATTGCTAGGTATATGGTTATATATTTGTTCCTAGTTCTTGATTTCTTATTCAAAATAAAAGTTAGCAACATGGAATGCAATAGGCTGTTTTTGCTAATATTATATCGTTCTCCTTTTCCAGATAAAAGCAACCAGCGTACAGACCAACTCAAAATTGAGAAGCACTCTTATGACCAAGTATAAATCCAATGTTGAAATATTGATCACTGATAATGCATGTGTGAATGGAGCAGCAGAACCAAACACTTCCGGTCCTGGTGATAACGAATTAGTGAGCTCTCAAGATGGTCTATCAAAAGCTGAGTCTGATGGCAAAAGCTGCTCCATTGACACTGTAAAGGCCATTATTTCAAAACCAAAATGCAAGCGTCGGAGATCTTATACATCATCATTAGTGGCAAGATCAGAGGTTCATGAAATTATCTAGTTACTTTTCAAATTTCAGGTATTTTCTTATTGTTATAATTATAATTATTTTTTTCCTGTCAGACCCCAGGAAAATTTTCTGAGACTTCTAACTTTATTGGGAAGGACATCAATATTGATGACAATATGAACCCCTTAGAGGTCACGGAATACGTTGATGATATCTATCAGTATTATTGGGCTATGGAGGTGAGTCCATTAACAGAGTGCTTGTATTGTTTGATCTAGAGTTTTCTATTTATGAGAACTAGTATATTATTATCTATACTTTATAGTTTGATTTTAAAATTTCAATATATTGATGGAAAAAGTCTTAAATGATATTTAAACTGCAAGTGTCCTATTCTTCAGGTTTTATCCAGGTGTATTCTGTAAATCATGGTATCAAATAGATTCACTAGTATATGGACTCTTGTATGAGCAAACAGAATTAATCAACTTTGACATAAATAGCAATCTAGAATAAATAACAAGATTTCATATCTTATTCTTCAAATCTAAATTTTTTGATGGTCTTAATGTCATCAGGTACAGAATTTGTTACCAGCAAACTACATGACCATACAGTCAGATATTACTCCTAGAATGAGGGGCATTCTTGTCAACTGGTTAATTGAAGTATAACATGATATCTTCCTCGTTCTATTGCTTCATACCTTTTCTTACCTTTTCTTTATCTTCAAACTGAGCAAGCTTTTTTGTTTTCACGAACAAGGTACACCTAAAATTCCAGCTGATGCAAGAGACCCTTTTTCTCATGGTTCAGTTGCTGGATAGAGTGCTTTCTGTTGTTCCAATAAAAAAGGATCAATTGCAGATGGTTGGCCTTGCTGCGCTTCTGCTGGCCTCTAAATATGAAGACTATTGGCATCCAAAGGTTGAACTAGTCTAGTCCACTTAATTCTTTCATCGCCAGCATTTCTGAGATAACAGCTAGTTGCAAGATTACAACAATTAATTTATGATTAAAATCTGTTTACAGATAAATGAACTGATCAGCATATCGGCAAATTCTTACACGAGGGATCAGATGCTTGCCATGGTGTTGCTCTTATTCACTACTAATACACAGATTTATCTGTTAGATGATAATCAATGTTTTGTTTCTTTTCCAGGAGAAGCTAGTTCTCAGACAGTTGAGTTTCCGGTTAAATTTGCCTACTCCATATGTCTTTATGTTGAGGTTTCTTAAAGCTGCACAATCCGACAAAAAGGTGCATTGTGTGATGCCTCCAAGTCAATAAATTCAGTCGTTGATGATGTTCATCATTCTGAGTATATACATTTGCTGTTGTTTCGGTTTCCTTTTTCCTTATCCAGCTTGAACATTTGGCTTTCTACCTTATTGAATTATGTCTCGGGGAGTACGAAGCTTTGAAGTATAGGCCATCCTTGCTGTGTGCATCAGCAATCTATGTTGCACGCTGCTCCCTGCAAATTACCCCAGCTTGGACAGGACTTCTAAGGAAATATGCACGATATGAAGAACCGCAACTTAGGTATCTCTCTACTGCTACTTTTAATCTGTTCTTCTTCATCATTGTATCATTTAGTTTAGCGCCTATCACTTAGTGTTTCATTGTACACGCGTGTATGAGTTACTTATCAGGCTAGATATCATTAGCAACTATCTCGTGTTCAACAGATATGTGAGTATATATACACAAATTAAAATTAAATTCATGAATGAGTTGTCATAAAATACAAGTAAAATGGTAATGAAGCATGGCTGCATGGGGCTTCAAGAAATGGTGTGATCTTCCTTGAATTAGAACTCAATAACGACATGAAACAAAGTAGGTTGCAGTTCTCTCTAAAGTGTTGCTTTCTTACTGATTTGCAACAAAAATGGTCATTGCTTTATTTATTTATTGATGAATGATGACATTTCTCTCTACAGGGTTTGTGCAGAGATGATATTGAGATTTCATAAAGCTGCTTGTTTGAAACCAACACGAATTACCTATGATAAGTACCTAAGCCCAGATCGAAGTTGTGTTGCTGCCCTAACTGCGATCAATGAGCTTCCTTGATCAAGTTAGAATGGTTAAATTTGTGAATCTGTTACAAGCCCCTTGTCTTGCACAATTTTTCTTTGGCATGTCAAATGCTAGATTGAGTCCTTACTGAGTCTTGTTGTAAATTTGTGGGCTGCTTACAGAATCTTTCTTTTGCTTGAGATAAAGCTAATATGATCTATATTGAGTGATCATTCTTCTTTTTTTAAATGTACTGTTAATTAGTTTGCTGATATTGGTCTTCTATTATAATATTACCATTCTAACATCTTATACAAACTTTGGTGATTCACGTATCATAACAACCATTGTTCGTGTTTTTTATTCTTCAATCTGCCTTTTATGTACTGTTGGAATTTTATTACGTTACAGATATGTCTACTCCATCTAATTAATCGCAAGTTTCAAGCAATGGTTGTTATAATTACGTGGAGGTTGCAGCTGTTTGTTTTTACAATTACGTGAAGATTGAATTTTTTTAATCCATTGCGTGGGGACTGTGGCACATTATTACTATCATGATTTTCATCACCGTCTAAGACCTTTCTTTTGAAGATGCTCTAAATAGTTAGGGAAGTTGTCAATGTTTCATTAATGAAGCGAGGAGTTGAGGGCTTGGTGTACACTGTAAAGGTCATCACCATCAGGTTGCGAAATTCGATGACATGGAAATTATATAGAGAGGCCTTGATGTTAACCTCTTGGCGGTTCAATTGGCAGGCAGAATGGAGCTAGGTTGAAAATCATGAATTAAAAGAAACTCGCATAACGATAAAAAGAAGAATGAATTCATTTCCAGTATAAAGAAAATTGATGTTAGTCGATATTTTTTTTTGATGGTCCGGTGCTCGAGGATGGGGAAAGGATGAGGTAGACTTTCAAAGGGAAGCCTTTTTTTTTTGGTTTTGTTTAAGGGAAAATTGCTTCCAGCCCCCAAAACAACCCAAAACGTGCTCTGCCCCCCCAAGACTTTTTCAACATGCTCTTCACCCCCAAAACCACCCCGACTTTCTTCCAGCCCCCAAAACGAATCCCCAGGCCTAACTCCGTTTAAACCCCTCTCGAAATGCCCAAAATACCCTTCCCAGCCTGTGTTCGTCGCCCTCTCACGACGGAAACCCATCGTTTCGACTGTAGGCATTAAATGGTGATTAGAATGACTTTTTTGGGGGGGAAATTCTCATTTCCCTCCAAAATTATCACCAGCTATATTCTCCTTCAAGCTAAAATCGCTGATTTGTTTCCATTCCCCAACTTAATTCTCCTCAAAAAAGCCTCTTCGATTCTTCAACTACTCCCTGTAATAAAATGGCGGATGGATCTCTTCTATGCGTGGTAACGAAGGCAAAAAGCAACAAAGGTGGTGACGGTGTATTCGTCGTTATCAAAGAGAATACAGAAATAATCAGCTTGAGATATCGAGTGGCGGAAAGGCTTAAAATACCAATGCAATCTCTTTCACTGAAGTTCATTTGCGAAAGGGAAAAGAAATTCAGTATTTCAATTGATAATGACGACGGCTTAAATTTGATGTTCGAGTATTGTCGGCGTAATGGATTTACAGACGCGAATTTGTATGCTACCTCCGCTGGGGAATCCTCAACATCGCAGAACACGCAGACGACGCCGGATACTGCGTAGGAATTACACCCCTAATTTCCTTTTGAGTTTACTGATAGGTTTTGCCATTAGTTGTTAACCTCATGCATTGGTTGCTTAGGTAATGTGTTGGTTGTCAAGGTTATGTTAAGCACTGGTTGTTGATGTTATTTGTTGGCTGTTACGTATACTGGTTAGTTGCTAAGATAAGGTGTTTTGTTGGCTGTTACGTATACTGGTTGGTTGCTAAGATAAGGTGTTTGATGTTAAGTATATGCGTTTGCTGTTAAGGTCACGAGTCTGTCCTTAAGTATAAAGGTTAGTTGTTAAGGATATGTGTTGGCTGTTATGTTTATGAGTTCATTGTTAAGGTTATCTGTTCGTTGCTAAGGCTATGTATTTTTATTACTGCTTCAGGACAATACCGACAGAAAACTCGCGGTGCGCAGATACCACGTTCACCCAAACCTGTAATGATGAGCGTATTCCTAATGACAACCCCACCGGCGACTCGATCATGCTGCTGGAAGACATGCTTAATCACCAAACAAAGATCCCAGCTGAGTGGCACACCTCCATACGTGAAGTTGGTCAGGAATTTGATAGTGCTGCTGAAGTTAGATTAGCACTTCAATACTATTCAATTGCTAAACTGTTCGAGTATGATTTTTACCACAATGAACAAAGACGCATAAGAGTCTATTGCCGATTCAAGCACACACATGGTTGCCCTTGGATGTTGTTTGCTTCCCCGCTCAGAAATTCGTCTATCATGTCCATAAAGAATTTCGAGTCTACCCACACCTGCGGTCAACATGGAGCAAATGCTGGCAACTCAAGGGCATCAAGGAAGTTCATTGCAAGCCAAATACAAGCTGTTTTAAAGGTTAGGCCAGATCTTCGTGCGGTCGATATCAAGAACGACATGCTCTCTAATTTTGGCATCAAGGTTAACTACAGTAAAGCATGGTGGAGCAAGGAGACAGCTCAACAGGACCTGTTCAGTGACGATGATGAGGCTTACGATTCACTGAGATGGTCCTTATCTTTTTTATTCTTCTGAAATCACTCTTACGTTTTGGTTGCTAACTATACGTAGTAGTTGTTAAAGTTGGTGCCTCGACGTTAAGTATACGGGTTGGTTGTGAAGTTTGAAGATCGGTTGTTATGCTTATGAATCCGTTGCTAAATCTACTGCTTACGTTTCCGTTGCTAACTATACGTATTAGTTGTTAAAGTTATTGGTTCGTCGCTAAG
>BQKN01067432.1:166598-186081 GCA_022839385.1 Asparagus kiusianus
GGGGGGGGCAGAGCACGTTTTGGGTTGTTTTGGGGGCTGGAAGCAATTTTCCCTTTGTTTAATTATGAATCTGAAGCAAACTTATTTGAGGTTGAGGTATTAAAAGTTCTCTTGGAGCAAAAAAAAAACAACTGAATAGGACGAGGGATCAAAAACGAAGAGAAAGCCCTTATTTGATCAGTCATCCGTTGTACCTACAGACACACATTTGTCACTAGCTTCTTTTATGTAGATCGATGATTAGTTGGATACCGTTGTTTGGTCTCATTCAAGTCACGGTTAGACTTAGTTTAATGATCCTCCCTCTTACTTAAGCTGTATTTAATGGTCTAAAACTAGTATAAACTACAACTAAGCTATACCTAATGCTCTCCAATTGGCGTAATCGCCATTAGGCCGGCCAAACAAAAAGAAAATACTTAAAAACTCTTCGCCATTATCTTACATCGCACGGACCAAAGATCTGCAGGAATCCAAGATACTACTGAACAAGCCCACCACACGCTTTTGCGATCAATGTTTCCGTAGTAATCATCGAGCAGTACTATTTCTGTTGATCTCAATACATACATAAACTGTAAAATCATTAACAGGCAGAAACTTCTGCAACTTGATTCATGGCGCCTCAAAATCCAGGTCCTCTCTTCTTCTTCATCCTTCTCCTTCCCTTTACGAGCTCACTCTCTTTCAACTTCTCATCGTTCAGTCAGAACACTCTGAATTCGATAGAATTTCAAGGTGATGCATTCTTGAACCAAGTCATTCAGCTGACAAAGAATGAGCTCGGTGTAAATATCACCCAGAGTACAGGAAGAGTTTTGTATCGTGAGCCACTTCTTCTTTGGGATTCAAACACCGGTGAGGTAACTGACTTCACGACACACTTTTCATTCATCATCAACGCCTTTGATAATCCGATATATGGTGACGGGCTCACATTTTTCATTGCACCTTATCCGTCTCTCCTTCCTAGTAACTCGTCTGGAGGTAACCTTGGTCTTTTTAGCGAAAATTCATCTTATCAAGCAAATAATAGTTTCGTGGCGGTCGAGTTTGATACTTTTCAGAATGAATGGGATGCGAGTACTGATCATGTAGGAATTGATGTCAATTCGATCAAATCTGTTGCTGCGATAAAATGGAGTACTAGTATGAAGGATGGGAGAATTGGGAATGCTTGGATTAGTTATAAGGCCAGTTCTAAAAACTTGAGTGTGTTTTTGACCTACGAAAACAACCCAGTTTTCAGAGGGAATTGGAGCCTTTCTACTGTTGTTGATCTGAGGGAAAAATTACCTGATAAAGTAGCTATTGGCTTCTCAGCATCAACAGGTCATGCTACTGAGATCCATAACCTTTTATCATGGGAATTTGACTCAAATCTGGCGGTTAAAAAGAAAAAGAAGATAGGGAAGGTTATGGGAGTGGTTGTCTCAGTAGGAGTTACAATGTTCGCCTTGGGCTTAGTCTGGTTTATTTTGCGGAGAAGAAAACCGAGAAAGCAAGCGCAGAATGAGCAGTTTGAGTATGATGCAAGCCTTGACAATGAATTTGAGGAAGGGAGGGGGCCGAAAAGATTTTCCTTTACTCAATTGGTTGAAGCTACAAAGAACTTTGCCAAAGAGTTGAAGCTCGGAGAAGGAGGATTTGGAGAGGTCTACAAGGGTGTACTAAATGATTCGAAGCTTGAAGTTGCAATTAAAAGAGTCTCTGCAGGTTCAAAGCAAGGTAAAAAGGAGTACATGGCTGAAGTTAAGATTATAAGCCAATTAAGGCATCGAAACTTAGTTCAACTCATTGGTTGGTGTCATGGGCAGGGAGAATTCCTACTGGTATATGAGTTCATGCCTAATGGAAGCCTCGATTCTCATATCTACAACAAAAACCACTTCTTGGCTTGGCCTCTAAGATACAAAATTGTGCTAGGTTTAGCATCTTCCTTGCTCTATTTACATGAAGAATGGGAGCAATGTGTAGTTCATCGAGACATCAAACCAAGTAATGTGATGCTTGATTCTATGTTTAATGCAAAATTGGGGGATTTTGGGCTTGCGAGGCTCGTTAATCATGAAATTGGATCACAGACTACTGTTCTAGCTGGAACAATGGGATACTTAGCACCTGAAATTGTGACCACTGGTAGAGCTAGTAAAGAATCTGATGTCTATAGTTATGGAGTTGTTGCTCTAGAAATTGCTTGTGGTAGAAGACCAGTTGATCCAAAGGAGAGTTTAGGTAAAGTGAAATTGGTAGAGTATGTTTGGGATCTCTATGGCAAAAGAATGATGCTTGAAGCTGCAGATACAAGATTGAAGATGGATTTTGAAGAGAAGGAAATGGAGAGGTTGATGATTGTAGGATTGTGGTGTGCACATCCTGATCATAATTTGAGACCCTCCATTAGGCAAGCGATCAATGTCCTGAAATTTGAAGCTCCATTGCCTGAGCTTCCGGGCAAAATGCCCGTGCCTGTGTTTTATGCGCCTCCTATTGATATAACTAAGTTTGGATTTATGTCGTCCACTGGAGTTTTGAGTAGTTTGGATTCTGTGTCAACTGGGTATACTACGAATTCTTCGAGGTTAACTATGTCTTCGAATTCATCTTCTTCTGCTTGCTTGCTGAAATCACACAAAACAGAATTGTAACATTAGATTGCAATAGGTTGGAGGACTTCTTTTGTAATTTCTTTTGTGCTGTAATGATAAGATGAATTTGTTTATGATAATTACCAGTACGGGTGTGAATGTTAGTGTCATTGACTTAGGGGCTGGTACATGGAAGTAGTCTCACGAAAATTCTTAGTAGATTATTGATCATATGGTTAATGGATAACCTTAATGTGAATATAGACGTTCGCATCATATCAGAGTTATTTATATTTTGCATCTTGAATGGGGTTGATCTGTTACTTGTATCGCTTTCAAAGTAAACATTTTTGAAATTGTCAAATGTTGAGTAATATTATACTACTAGAGAGGCATGAAGCATCTACACACAACATGCATTTTAATAAAATTTAAATATATAGATTAACCTGTGCTTCTGTACTTCGACATATTCAACCTGCAAATCTAATGCCTAAAAAAATACAGATGCAAGTATAGAATGAGTCCTAGCGACGCTGCATGAAATGTTTAAGGGGGGACAATTGACAAAAGCACACAATATGTATTTTAATAAAATTTAAATATATAGATTAACTTGTGCTTCTGTACTTCGACATATTCAACCTCCAAATCTAATGCCTAAAAAAATACAGATGCAAGTATAGAATGAGTCCTAGCGACGCTGCATGAAATGTTTAAGGGGGGAAAATTGGCAAAAGCTGATTGAAACAGTTGAAATTATCGAAGAAGCTGATGGAAACTCGGGCAAGAAAGAAGCAGACAGAAGAGGCTTTTTTAGTCGTGCAGATCTGTTTTGAAAATTCACTCTGTTTTAGTCTTTGTTAGACTCTGTGATTTTGTTTCGTAAACTTTATTAAGAATAGTTGCTGCTATTGAGCTGGGCTCGTCAGCTCGTATTTTGAACTTTGCTCTCCCCTCCCAGCTTTATGCTCTACTAAAGAATGGTGCAAAGAATGAAACCTCTTTTAGTTATTTAAGTTACCAATCCTTATACTGTTAAGCTATGGGAGACCGTTCTGTAGATATCAAATAGACTTCAGATGTCGTAAACTGTGTGAAATCTGAATGGGTAAACCATCATGTACAAGTTCACGAGTTCAACCTAGTGCTGTATTATATCAACAATTTCAGATTATTCTTCCATCGTGAAATACATACTCCAATGTTTTGGTACAGGAATTTCTCCTGGATTAGCATAATTAAAAGTGATGGTCTCCGTATAACATCATAGAGACGTTTGATTCAAAACTGGTAGTTAGATGCAAAGACTTTGAAACCTTGATTTGATCAATTCTCAGCTCCTGGAATTTGGTTTAATTACCTCCAGTTTTGTACTTGTTTAGAAGACAAATTAATCAGTTTCTATTTGTCAATGCCAAATTATGTCACTTAGTGACACATCGTCTGATATATTACCTTGATTGACTTTTCAATGTCAGAAGACCCCCTTTAACTTTAAGGTTTTATCATAAAACCGCCTAACGTCCTAATCCCTCGTTATCCCAAATTTTCAGTGGACAAAAATACCCTCCAGAAGGGATTTCACCAGCACGTGACAAAAAAAAAAAAATAGGCTAACACATTAATCTAATTTCTCGCAGAAAAATCCTCCCACTGAAATTCCCTAATGGGGGTTATTTTTGTCTACGAAAGATTTGGGATAATGAGGAGTAATGTCATTAGGAGGTTTTATGATAATACCTTAAAGACAAAGGGGGTTTTCTGATAACCCCTAAAGTTAAGGGTTTTTATTTGATATTTTGAAAGTTAAGGGGGGTTTTCTAATAATCATCCAAAGTTAAGGGGGCTTTCCTAATTTAAAGCCTTTTTTTATACTGTTTAGACTTCATTAGCTGTTTCTGAGAAGATCCCAACATACTATAAGTATCCAATAAACCAAGCTCAGGACAAGTTTTTGCTAAAGTTTCAGTCATGCCTCACTGCAACTTAAAAAAATTTCTCATCTTTGTCTCTTTGTTCCTGCCCTCTGCAAATCCCCTCTCCTTCAACTTCTCAGGTTTCAATCAGACATCGGTATCCTCTTCGATATTACTCCAAGATGATGCTTTCTTCAACCAGAACATCATGCTCAGCAAGAACAGCTTGGCCTCTAACATCACAAACAGCAAAGGGAGAGCAGTATACAATCAACCACTCTTATTATGGAACTCAAAAACTGGCGAGCTCACCGACTTCATCACCCATTTCTCTTTCAGGATCAATTCCTTAGACAAAGAATTCTATGGTGATGGCTTAACTTTCTTCCTCTCATCTTATCCTTCAACTATTCCTAAATTTTCAGCAGGTGGCTATCTTGGCCTATTCAGCAATAATACAGCTTTCAACAAGTCGAAAAATAATCTTGTAGCAGTGGAGTTTGATACTTATCGGAATTCTTGGGATCCAAGCGCTGATCACGTAGGAATAAATGTCAATTCTATCGTATCGGTTATTAACGTTACTTGGAATAGTAGTATCAAAGATGGGCGACTTGCGAATGCTTGGGTCAGTTACAATTCTAGTACTAAAAACTTGAGTGTGTTCTTGACTTATGCTAAAGATCCAGTCTTCAGTGGCAATTCTAGCCTTACATATCATGTTGATTTGAGTAAAATTCTTCCAGAAAAGGTAGCTATGGGATTCTCAGCTTCTACAGGTAAAGTAGCTGAGCTACATGAACTCTTATCTTGGGATTTCAGTTCCAATCTTCAAGAAGAAACGGAGGGAGCTAAGAGCAAGGTTGGACTTATTGCAGGCTTGACAGTCTCTATTGTAGTTTTAATGACTGTTTTTGTTGCTGTCTGGTTTGTTCATTGGAGGAAGGCAAAGCAAGAAGATTCTGACGGTGAAAATGAGTCCATTGACGATGAATTTGAGAAGGACAAAGGACCTATGAGATTCACCTTCAATGAGCTCGCATCTGCAACGAACAATTTTGCCGGAGAGAGAAAACTTGGGCAAGGTGGCTTTGGAGAGGTCTATAAAGGATTATTGAACAATGAGGATGTTGCAATAAAGAGGGTCTCTGCGGGGTCTAAACAAGGCAAGAAAGAATACATATCTGAAGTCAAGATTATTAGCCGTGTAAGGCACCGAAATTTGGTACAACTCGTAGGTTGGTGCCACAAACAAAGCGAATTCCTCCTCGTTTACAAGTTTATGCCTAATGGAAGCCTCGACGCTCATCTTTACAATCAGGAAAAGTTCTTACCATGGCCGGAGAGATACAAAATTGCTCTCGGTTTAGCTTCATGTTTGCTCTATCTTCATGAAGAATGGGAGCAATGTGTAGTGCACCGAGATATCAAACCAAGCAATGTGATGCTGGATTCAGAATTTGAAGCTAAGTTAGGTGATTTTGGATTAGCTAGACTTGTTGACCATGAAATTGGCTCTCAGACTACTATGCTTGCAGGCACAATGGGATACTTAGCTCCTGAGAGTATCGAAACTGGCAGAGCGAGAAAAGAATCTGATGTTTATAGCTTTGGGATAGTTGCACTTGAAATTGCTTGTGGGAGAAAACCTGTAGAATTTGGTAAGATAAAGCTATTAGAGTGGGTATGGGAACTATATGGGAAAAGGATGATTTTTGAAGCTGCAGATGAGAGATTAAAGATGGATTTCGATGAGAAAGAAATGGAGCAGTTGATGGTTGTAGGATTATGGTGTGCACATCCTGATCATATTCTAAGACCATCGATCAGACAAGCGATAAGTGCTCTTAAGTTTGAATCTCCTTTGCCAAATCTTCCACCTTCGATGCCAGTTCCAAGATTTGTGGCGCCTTTCATGCAAGATATTTTGAGCGGTTCGTCTGTTGCAGGTTCAAGTGGTATGAGTTCTGGCGTCACTGGTTATACTACAAATTCTTCGAATATGACACAGTCTTCAGGTTCACCATCCACTTTCTTGTTGCAATCACACAAATCAGAGAACTGATACTTCTGTGAAGTGTGTGTGGTTTTTTTTTTGGGTATGTTTGTTCTCTCTTTGTTGTGCATGTATACAGTTTAGTATTTGAACAGTAATTGAACCACTTGATATTTAGCAATTTGTATCGCCTGTATTATTTCATATGATACACACTTTCTGAGTTTGTTGTAGTTCCAGTGTATGACGAAAAGGATGTAAAATTAGATATTGGGAATGTTAATGAGCGTATAATATTGATAAATATGTGATGAACCATCTTCACTAGAGGTTAAGTTGATTTCCAGCTTGCAAGGGGAAAGCATGACTACAATGCTTTGATAACATATCAAGGATCATTTCAAAATCTTTTAACCTATTGATTTGCAGGCTAACAATATATAGAAAAAAGCTCACACTAATTTTGGATGATGCAAATCATGATTAAATTAGGGAGTAAAACAAAAATTCTGCCGATTGGGATGATGATCTAGACCTTACAGAGAATACTTCAAATAATAAGATATGAGGCAACCCACCCTATAAATTATTTTGGATGGAGGAAAGTAGCAGTTGAACTAACCCCCACCAAAGTAGTGAACAGCCTTATACATGGGTGAGGTGTTTCATATATGTTTGTATTTGCTCTTTACGTTTTTAGCCTTCACATACATCTTGCTTATATTTTCGCCAAGTGTTGCCGTCTTGTTACCTTAGAGGCTTTAATTAAAATAATGATCTAATAGGGGACACCGGAGGTATTCTACAATTATTAATGAATAAGGTGGGTGAATGAATCATGAAAACAAGCTTCATGGGCTACTTTTCTTTTGCCTTCCTCAAACTTGTCCCTGCTGTTTTTTCATTTTATATATTTATTATTTATTATTATTATTATTTTATTATGAGTGGTGTGGGTAAGTGAGGTTGATGCAGCCTCTAAACCATATGAACCTTAAAAAAATCAGGAATTGTACAGACAAACCAAACATAACCCAAAACATACTGTACGAAGAATGCAATATTAAGCAGCAAAATGCTGCAGAATACACGATCAGAGTAAGCCAAAACGGAAAGCTTAACATAGCAGCATACGAGTGTTACATTGCTTAATTAATATTCCAGTTTTACAACTTAATGAAATACCTAAAACTAAGCATGCATACACAAACACAACGCCATCTGACAAGCCTTGTCCCATATGTACTCTATATACAGCTTGTACTCTATATACAGCTACATAATCGAGTCAATTGACAGAAAATTGTAGGGTTGATAAGTGAATCCAGAAAATAACCCCTTGAACCTAAGCCCAGGATTCGATAAGTAGCAAACTTCGGAAAACAACAATGCTAAACCCATCGTGAAACTTGATTCAATGAAAATTTGCAGCCAAAGCCACTTATAATCTCAATTAAATAGCTTTGTAGTCTTGCACATACCACTTACATGGCAAATGGCAACTTGTTGGTAATCTAGCATTCTCCAATACGGGATTAATTGAAACATACTGCTTGCAACAATGATCTTGCCAATGGGAAGTGATAACGTGCAATCCTGGAGAAATGACCATGTGTATTAAGATCCCGCATTTTTCAATGCGGGGTCAGGATATATTGAATTTACCTGAACCAATAGCTTACTATGAGTTCTTAGATGATGAAGAGAAATAGTGAGCAATGGTTGATCCTCGTTTAGTGGTATTAGAACGCTTAGAAGGCCGAAGCCAGCCCCGGACTTCCTTTTGGATTTCCAGAGGCAGCTCATCAATAACAGAAGGGTCAATGTCCTCAACATTTAGAGCCCATGTGTTACTTCTCTGAAAATTTTGATGCACATTCTTGCCCTCTGCCAATGTACCTCCTTTATGCACAGTTTGATTCAACATTGAACAACTCTCACTTCCTGAGATAACACTTGTCTTATGGCAATACTGAAACTGGAGATCTAGAAAATAGAATTAAGAAATGAATGTGCCCTGATCATACCAGAAGATGGAGGTGCATGATCTTGAGTGAACGCATTGTATGCTTGATCTGTTGAATGAGAGTTGGTCCCTTGAAAGTACCTCAATATGGAACATGATCCCTAAAAAAATATTTGACCAGCATAGAACACACTAATATTAATATAAAACTACTACTTATGACAAGTTCACGCAGTTATATGAGAAACACCTATCTAAAAAAAGATTTGAGATTTCCTGTATGTTTGCTGAAAGCAATTATTATATATTTAAACCGAAGATCAAGTCAAAAAAAGTTTTAGTATGCCTTCTAGCAAGTCAAAAATGAACCTACAACAATGTAGATGCATCAAAAAATATTTCAGACATTTTTTTTGGACCTTCAGTGGTTAGCATTGTTGAAGTAGCTTACAGTAACCTTCAGGCATTGCATGGGATGTTAAACAAGTCAATAAGTATGAAAACATTTTGCTACAAAAACAAGACCATCTGAAACATTCATCAGATGGTGGATGCCCTCAGATAATGGAATAAGAAAGAAGAGTACCTTATCTTTTGCCTTTCTGTCACTAGTTGGAAGTGTTCTATCTTGATTTATTGTGCAATTAGTTTTGCTAGTCACTTCACAATCAAACCTTATTTGTTGCTCATCGTCATTGCTTTCCGTAGTGTAACTTTTGATCCCTGAATGACATCTAAAGTCACATGTGGGGATGGAAAAACATGAAACAAATATGTAATGTGTGAAGAATAAAAGAGAGACCTAAGGCAATAGGGGAGAACTCATCTTGGACGAACACATCAGATCCATTTAATGGAGTGGAAGAAACACTTTTGCCTGGGAAGAACTTCAAAATTGAGCATGTTCCCTAAGAAAAGAAGATGGTCATACGAACCACACAACAGGTGTTAGATCTAGCATACTAATAAAAAATTATATGTGCATACAAGTGTATCGAGATTTCTGCAGGCACCCTGATCAAGCCATTATAAGAGGAACGGTTTGGTTGCCTTGCGTCTGATACAGATTAATAGTTCATTGTGTAAGTCGCTATATTTATGTGCACCAAAGCTCCGTATGTAAATATTCTACCTAAATCAAAGTCACTGGAAAATGTAAAAATGGAAGGAAAAAACTTATGAATTTCGTTAAGCTTGTGCGTCATTATAGTTTAACATATGAGGTGACGCCCAAGTTAAGGCAGAGAACAGTTGTAATTTTTTGTACGAAAGGCATTTTCATTGACAAAACATGTCATAAAGATTAAAATAAAGAAAATCAGCATCAGGTTAGGGAGAGAACAATCATAGACCTGTATTATACTAAAATTTGACAAATCTTGAAATAATGTTTCACAGCACAACTTACTGATGGTGTGTCTAATATTTTGCTTGCTGCAATAGATAGTGATGTGATGCCCCATCTGCTGTTCTGAGAACCTAAGAAATCCTTAAGGGCAGAATCAAATAGTTTTTTAGCATCTTCTTGAATTTTCACAATACCATAGCGCAATGGGCAGGACTTTGATGGGAATTTCCTCTGGGACTCCATATCATTCGCCTGAAAAAGAAAATGTAATTTCCATATTTTTGTATGTGGCAATGTACATTAAGCATTCAATACCAACAAAACTAGAGGAAAGAGACTGTATCAGCTAGACAATTACAGCCCATACTTTATATGCACTGGCATGTAGGGTCAGTGTATGTGCCACTCGTTTATGATGGTCGAAATCAGACTGAATGCGTTCACTTAGTTCTTCGGACAGTTGATTGAGCCAGTGTTCAACCTGAGACACTCCAAAATTTTGGATAAAACAAATAAGATAGTGACAATTTTCAAAAACGCTCGAGTACCAGGAAGCTTTCATGACATAAGATAATGAAGTTTAAATTATTCACAGAAATGCTTTAGTATCAGATAACTGTCTTCAGCAAAGGTAAATTATCATATTTGCTCATGTATTCTCAGCAATGCTAAAGTATCAGCACCGCGAAATCCAAAGTTGTTCCCAGCAACCAAAAAGTATCGGATAATAACAAACATTTGTAAATTTAGGAAAAAAATATGGTGGCTTGCGCCGAGGACAGTGCATTCAAATGGTAATGGGGTAGAACATATTGATTAAATAATTAATCATCAGAGTTCACAGACTAACACCTGAGGGCTCAAGTTAGAGCAAGCAAATTAACGGTAAATAAGTATGGTAGCATGGGACTCTAAAAAAAAGATTGATGTAAAGCCTGCAATTGCATCATAATGCAGGAAATAATCACCAGAAAAATAAAATAAAAGAAAAACTGCACAAAATGGGTCATAAACAAACATTATAAGTGCAAAATGAAGGCAAAGATATAAAATAGAGGTCAAAGGCAACATCCAGACTGTGTTTGATTGAAGAGGTGAGAGAAATATGGTAAAACGCAAAGAGAAGAAAGGAAAGAACAATTAAGGAATCTTATTTACAATATTCAGGACTGAGAAAGTTGGGGAATTAATTGAAGAAAAAGCAAATCTTACAGTACAGGAGACTTGGTCTTGACAGATTTGATTAAGATTTGGTCAAGTTGTAAAACTAGAATATTAATTAAGCAATGTAACACTTGTTAGGGATAAGAAAAAGCATATAAGTTTTACATTTGCTTACAACTTGAGAAAGACCTAGTGAGGCCTTCACTAGACTTTATCTTTCTTTCACAAGTTAGGGATAAAAGAAATCAGAAAGGAAATCCTTGCTTCCATCTATCCTCTATTGCGTGCAAAACATGGAAACTAATTTTCTTCTCATTTTCTTTTTCATCCCCTCATGGTACTTCAGAGCTGTGCACAGTCTAGGGATAGCCCATATTAATGTGAACATGAAGTGTATTAGTGGATAATCAGATAAAATGAATAGATACAAATCTGTTATGCAATAAAATTGGTAGAAAACTCAAAGCAGATTCTTACAGAAGCAGTAGTTTTCAATGCCTGTGGTCCACGAAATGTTTTTCCACAAGCATGGCTCTTTGGTAGAACACGGCCCTCAACTTCTTCTCCACTAATACCTCTTGCAATAGTCCATAGCCATGTGCTATAAGTAAATCAAATAAGAGAAAAATGAAATTGAAAATATTAGAAGGAAAAAGATAGTCAAAGGACATACACAATAATTGATACGGCATCACAAACTCATACATCGCTGTAAAAAAACAGTAGTTTGTTACATATGATGCAAATATTAAAATTGTTATACTCTCAATTCAGTAAGGAGGTACAAGATGACAAATTTCATAAAAGATATGCAAAAGAATTGCAATTACATCTAGCATCAAATTAAGAAACATATATGAAATAGTTCAATCCGAGCAAATAGGTACCATATAGTTCACCAAAAGGTCCATCTTCTAAGTAACTTGACGTAAAGTGAAACAAAAAGTAGATGGTGGATATAGTTACAGAGGCCAAAAAAAAGAGGTTCATAACCTTCTCCAGCACATCTTAATTGTGTTTATAATTTCACCGAAGTACTTAATTAACTAGCCTACAGAGAAAAAAAACATAAGTTCATGTCAGTTTGACCCTCATTCTTCTTGAAAAGTGTGACAGTCTGCAGTATTTCAAATGACATTCATGAGTACTATGAGTGTACTTTTTTCAAGCAGCGCTCCACTTATAATACTATAATAACTGTATGTGTTTGTATCAAGCATAAGAAGATTTTTGGAAGAAATTCTTTCTTCACAAAGATTACTTAGTCGATGATCTCACAGTAAGGTTTCCCTAGGCAGCAGTTTTCAAGCATTTGGAGCCATAACTTTCTAAGTTACAAGTAGTCAATATTTCAACACCAGACTTCATTCTCTAGTACCACACAACTTGACAACACAAGTTCTCAATATCATGCATTCTATTTTGAAATAGTTTTTAAAATTAATTATTTTCAAGAAGAAACTTTTAACTAGCTAGCTTATGAACGGAGGTTACAACATCACAAGTTTTCCGGCTTCTTCGTAGCAGTCAATTGTTGTTGATTTAATCATTTAACTTGCTAAATACTTAATTCTATAACTTTTGGTATATAAGTAAAATTGGTTGTAACATATGTCATCCCAGCTTGGCAATTTGACTTTAGTCCTTAATAAACCCATGAAAGACTGAACATACAGGTCATACAAACATATCCTTATCCTTCAATCATGGTAACTAAACCAAATCACCCACCCTGTGTTAATGCCATAAAGCTCTTGTAACTTTTCTTCAGAGAAATGTAGAAGATCACCAACAGTATTCACTCCGAGATCACTTTGCAAAGAGCTTCCAAGTTTTCCTCCAAGCTGTTTCCTATGAGGTACACAAACAGCCAGCTGCAATTAAGTGAATACTAATTTTGCAGGTGAAGAAAAATACTGTTAAAATGTCATATGCCAGAAGCATCACAACATTTAAAAAAATGGCTGGTAGGTATAATTTTCACGAAATGATACCATGGTAATTAGCACTTGTATTATTACATTTTCTTCACAGGCAAGGTAGCTAGCAGGTCCTTTACTGATGAAGATGGTACAACTGTTTGCTGTGCAGGTTTATTCATCGCGCTTGCTAGTTTTGCTAACATCTGTCATATGCCACATTCAGAAGCACATGTAAGTGATTGGACCAAAACAGAAAACCCGACAGCAAAGATATAGCAATAAACTAACAACGAAAAAAAACTAAACTGCTGATTTTTACAACCAAAATGACGAATAAGACAACATTTTGTAATTTGGTCTTCTGTATAAGGCTATAAGCTACGAAACTGAAGCTTAAAGAAAACAAGGGTGTAGAACTCGCATTTTAGTCAAGCTACCTTATTGTGCGCAATGCCAGCTGAACATGTGAATTTGGTTTCCTCCAACACTTTCATGCGAAGATGTGCCACTATAATGGCCCCGCAAGCTAATAGCTTATCCCGATGATCAGCATCACTTTGATAGAACCACTCTCTCACTTTAGTTGCCCTGTCATCTTCATCCTGAAAAGTGCCAAGTTCAGTATAGACTTCAAGAATCAAGACTGCCGAGGAACTTTTCCCTGAACAGTACTAAGTTGCCAAAAAAGAGCCCTATGCATTATGAAGGATCCATCTAGAAGAACAATCTTATTTAAGTTTCAATTATTTCAAGTGATATTTAAGATATGCAGAAATATACTAAAGATATGCATATACTTGCAGAAAATAGATAATAAAGGTTTATGACTTACAACAGTCACACCCAGAACATGTGATTTCAACACCTCCTCATCTATCTCCTCCAACACCTCAGGAGGAGTTTCTAATAACATTGATTCAGCAGCCTCAGTTAAGTCAAGATAAACTTCATCAATTGATGCTCGTTCACATCTTCCTTTTGAAGACAGTATGCTGACGACCTGTGACACAGACACCACCGAAAAATTTGTCGAGAAAAATCACAAACATCAAAATTTTCGAAAAAAAAACTGTTAAGTTCATCAAAACATCAAAGTTCAAACCTCAGAGCCAGCATTTCGATATAAATTCAAATCGGCTTTACCACGGGCAACCGGAACCTGAACTAAATTGATATCTGGGCAGACCTCCTTCGCCTCGTCTCCTCGCATAGAGCTGAGGGTCTTGGGTTAGTAACACAATTGAGCCTCTCTGAATGTGAAAATGTTACTGCTAGAAAAATAATCTCACCGTTTAACGCCAAATTTACGAGCTTCGTAGCTTACTGCAATCAAGCCTCCACCTTTCCAAGAGTTATACTGCACTACAGCAGTAGGCAAACCCCTAAGTTCAGGTTGCCTTCGTTGCTCCACTACAATATGAAAAATACACAGACCAAATTAGTATACTCTATTATAGGAAATGAGTTAATTATCCAAGATTGTTACTTTAATTTTCACTATTTTAGTAAAAGAGGACTAGGAATTGGTCATAGATCAATTTAGGGTTCAATTAAATTTACACGAAACACTGCTTTATGAAATTAAAGAGAATAGGAATGTATTTAGTAGGAAGAACCGAAACCCTAAAAATAAGAGAATTGGGGGTTTAGCGAAGGATACCTTGGACGTAGAAGCAATCCATGTCGACGTGAGCGATTACACGAGCATCTAGACGTTCCGGGCGCGCGATCGGCATTTTTTTTTCCTTCTCTGTTCCCTCCTAAAATGGGAGTCCGGGGTTTTCGTTGAGAATGGAATTTACCATCTCTGAAATATTCAGTGGGCTTGAATTGGCGAGACTACTGGCCCAACCAGGTGTAACTATTAACAGTGTTTAGGTGGTTTCTTTTCTTTTTTTTTTGGGGGTTAATTTCACATAAACGACCAGATCTTTAGGGGTGTTGCACATAACACCCTTAAACTTTACTCATCTCACATAACCCATCTAAACTTTGGGGTGTTTCAAAAATATCCCTTGAACTTTAACCTTACACAGCGTGACCCTTTTGCCAATACGTTACAAATAACTAAAATGTTTTTGAGAGAAAAGTTCCAAAAGTTATCACTCGTCAACATACCACCTCCCTTAATTTTTGGGTTTTTTGCTCTAGAGAAAATTTTATTTATTTACAAATTATTTGTAGGTTGGTCCGGTGAAAAAGTTTGAAGTTTAGGGAGGGTTATGTGAGACACCCTAGATCATGGGGGTTATGTGAGATAAATAAAATTTAATGGGTTACGGGCTACACCCCGAGGTTAAGAAAGATTTGTGGAATTAACCCTTTTTTACTCTCTTTTCTCCTTTCTTTCTTTTCTTTTTCTTTTTTTTATAAAGTGCTTGGGATATAAAACTGGCTTTTACACCGGAAAATGTATATTCAAAAAGATTTTTTCCTCTTAAATTTTGTTTTTTCTTTAGTTCGAGGATAAAGAAGACTTGATGCGGCAATGATAAGTTCGGTAAGAGAACAAGCTATATTGAAAGCGTAAATACTTTCTTAGGAGGTCTCTTCTTATATCCTTAAAGTTCGGGGTCCTTATTAAAGTTTGAGGAGATAAATGAAACTGATTGAACTTTAATTCATGTGGAAAATTTGATTTTCATGGATATGACAAGTTGAATTCATATATTAATTGCCAGAGCTTATATTTCGATATTTCAATTTCCATCATATTGAATTGTCGGAAGTCTATTGTGATCTCTGTCCCGTTAAGAAAGTATCTAGTGGGAACGACCCATGATATTAAATATGCACTTGAAGGATGTCAACTGTTGAATCTGAACATAAATTTCAGAATCTAATGATCTAACGGTTGACATCATTTGGATACACATTTAATACCGTGAACCCAGTTACACTTAATATTATTCGCTGCTCCAAAACAAGTTATAGCTTTTAGAGGGAAACAAGAAAATAATTAATTTATTTTGACAAGATTTATGGGCCTTATGGCGACAAAGTATCATAAAGAGGCAAATGAACTCACTGTAGCGTATTATCAAAATTAGACACTCACTGGGCTTATACACAAACGTGCATCTCAGTCTCTTGTCCTGACTAATTAACCCAAGCATTGCCATTTACAAACACAACCCCCTCTTCTTTTAACCATTCGTCCCACCCCTCAACCATTAACCACGCCCAAAATCTCGGTAGGCGGGATAAAACAATCAACAGACAACCCAGGGACATTAAACACCACATCCTCAATCCTCCACTCCTCCTCCATCCTCGTCCTACTCCTACTCCCCGACCCCTCTCCAAACCGAAACACCGTCGCCACCGTCTTCCCTCTATGTGCAACAAGCACTCCGTCGACCCCTCGGTAGTCCTCGATCGTGGTCCCGATGGTCGTCTCCCAGTAACTGGCGTCGGATCCCGGGGCCTGGACTCGAGTCAGGTGCGAGTCCTCGATGTAGATGAGTAGACCGCTTCGCTGGCTGAAGTAGCCGTAGAGGACGTGACGGATGACTTCGGCGTGGGCATCGCTGCGCTCCGCGACGGCTGCTCGGTCCGCGGATACTTTGAGGACGAAGCAGTTGTCGTCGTTGATGCGTTTCTCCCCTAGGCACTGGGCTTTTGTGAACATGCTCGCCGTGCTCTTTGGATCCAAGCCCTGTGTTTTCATTTGCAAAATTGTAAACCTCGAGTACTATTGAATGGTGAAAAATTTACATGATCATATGAGTAATCATCATAAGTACTTCAAAATGGAAAACGTCATAGTCGTGGATTTATAGCAGTTTAGTGGATATAATCATAAACTGGGTTATTTCGATATTAGTCCCTTCAATCAATCCTCAAATCATTGAATTGCTATTAGGTCCCCCAGTTTTAAATTTATTTTAAAATTAGTCCCTAAAATCATTGAAATTGCTATTACATCCCCATTCCGAATATGTTGTTTCAAATTAATCTCTCCAATTGCTACTCTACTTTTGATCGCAGGGACTAATTTGAACCATTTATGAGAATTTGGGGACCGGATAACAATTTCAATGATTCGAGGAATTAATTTAGAAATACTAAGCTTTAAGGGACTACTATTGAAATAACCCTTATAAATTTTTGCAGTGTTTTTGTAAATTTAACTTAACTGTCAACATATACTATAATAATGGACTCTACCTTATTGTTTATAGAGTTAGTCCAATATGTAGATACTGTTTTCACACGACTGACTAAATCTAGGTTAGGCCTGGTCCAAGTTGCAATTTGGAGGGACCATGAGTACTTTTATTTTGAGGATGAGTTGTTACTTGTTAGGTTTGTCTCAACCCCAAGAATGTTCTTCATTCTGTCCTGACCCTTCACCTAACATATTTGGCATATTATTGGTTCTCAGACTTTGAAATACACGATGAAAACCGCAAGTAAAATAGTAAAAATACTATCACACACTTTATGATCATAACCTAATCATGACTACAATCTACTCATGATCAATCATGCCTTTTCCTTTTTAGCTTTATGTATTTTTCTTCAAACGCGCGGCAGCCTTGACAAAAGCTCAATTCAATTGTCAGAGAATCTTATAAATCCATTATCTTCAATTTTTAATTCAAATTATAGCTTTGAACCTTAGATCTCTTTGGAGAAACCTTGACGTGATTAACTAATTAATTACCTGTATTATGCGTCTCAGAGGTCGCTGGGGGCCTCTAGCAGCATTCATACCGAGCCAAGGCAAATGCCTCCACACCATTTTGCCGTTGCAGCCCGCAACCACCTTGTACCCTGCAACCACCATCTCCATCAGCCACATCCCCGGCGACATCTGCCACAACACGAAGCAGCCGTTCTCCCCGCCACTACCTTTTCCAGACGCCACATTCCTCCTCATGACCCTCCCCGACCCGTTCTCTGTCTCGCACCGAACCATTTTCACGCTTCCAGACGCATACATACTCTTTTTAAACTGTAGTTTCATGCAACTGGTAGCTGCTAGGTACTGATGAATTATGTACCTAGCCGATAAAGTTTCCTACAGAATAACAAAAAAATTTAGTTAATGCTTTTCCTAATGTACCAAAATTTCAAAGATTTAATATAGGGTTAATTGCGGATAGACTCCCCTGTAGCTCGTGCCTTTGCTTTGAACTTATTGCCTCTCTAGTTTTTTTTGTTGCAAATAGCTATTCATATCCTGAGCGAATTTTTTTTTTACCCACTCACCCTCAGGGTTCTGTTTGTCAAAAACAAAACGGTTCTCTCTTTCTCTCTTAGGGTAAACGAGTCAAAAAAATTGCTAAGGGGTCTATCTAATAAAAATAAACCATAGAGACAGTAAGCTCAAAGCAGCGATACTACGAGGGTCTATCCGCAATTAACCCTGTAATGCAAGTTAATACTCGTACTATTGGGCTGTCATTGAGGGTGTTTCCCAGAGTAAAGGGGTGAGTCGGCTGATCAGAAGGCCAGGGAACTGGAGCAAGTGGAGATCCGAGAACTCCGAGAACCAGCCTCAAATCCAAACCCTTCAACGAATGTAAGTGACTTCCAGATTGCGACCGAACCCAAGTTCGGATCACTTCCCAGGATTTCTCCTTCTTGGCTCTGGATTCACCCTGTGCTCCAGGGTCGGGACCCTCCATTAACGGTGTTAGAGGCTGCACACACCAAACCTGACTCTGTTTCTGGCTCTTTGGACCCATGAACTTCAATGGCAATGATGGCCACAGGAGAAAATTTTTGAGGGAGGAGAATTAAGCACAAGACAAACCGAAAAGCCTTGAAGGGATTGGTTTTTTGTTGGATCTGGTGACAGATATAGTAACTGGATTTTGAAGGGAAGGTCTTGGGAAGAGACAAAAAGAGACAGCTTATCTGTCCAACGGCAAAGAATGAAAATTTAAATTGATGGAAGCTCTCCCTTTAACTTTAGTCCCTGAAAACAAAGCTTCTTTTGAGGCACTCTCTTCTTTGCTTTATTGTTGGTGGTGATGGTTTCGCACGTGACGTGCCCATGCCCTTGTAGATTTCAAGTTTTGCTTTTGGTTAAGGATGAAGTGGTTCCTTGAAGGGATGTTAAGTGTGGATTAACTAAGCTAATTATGCCTACTTGTAGAGCTGAATTGAGTATGCTTCATAGAGTACATTTTAACTTGGATTAACTTAAGTTAATTATGCGTACTTAAAGAGCTGAATTGAGTGTGCTTCCTAGAGTACATACTAGGATTCTTCAAACTAGTTTTATTTTAGGGAAAAATGCTTCCAGCCCCCCAAAAGCTAAAAAAACATGATTCCCACCCTTAAGACTTTGTCAACGGGTGTTTTACCCCCAAAAATAAAAATTCTGTTCTCTGAGCCCCCAAAACACAAAACCCAAGATATTAAAATATATGAAGACCATAATACCCTTCTCTCTTTCTTTCTTTTTTTATTAAAATATGATGAGCATTATTTTATTATTTTTGTTTTATCTCTCTCTTTATCATGAAGTAGTGAGATGATAGTTGAAATGATTGATGAGGATTATTTTATTATTTTTATTTTTTATTATTTTGGTTGTTTGTATTGGGAGATTGTTAAAGTTACG
>BQKN01067432.1:187411-202414 GCA_022839385.1 Asparagus kiusianus
CGTAACTTTAACAATCTCCCAATACAAACAACCAAAATAATAAAAAACAAAAATAATAAAATAATCCTCATCAATCATTTCAACTATCATCTCACTATTTCATGATAAAGAGAGAGAGAAAACAAAAATAATAAAATAATGCTCATCATATTTTAATAAAAAAAAATAGAGAGAGAAGGGTATTATGGTCTTCACATATTTTAATGTCTTGGGTTTTGTGTTTTGGGGTTCAGAGAACATAATCTTTATTTTTTGGGGTAAAACACCCGTTGACAAAGTCTTTGGGGTGGGAAGCACGTTTCCTTAGCTTTTGGGGGCTGGAAGCATTTTTCTCTTTATTTTAATTGGATGCATTCTTCTAATAGACTTGATGTTTTTTAAATTAGGATTTATGTAGTCTGTAATCCATTTAAGTGTATCCATAGAAGTTAATGAGTAGAGTTTTGGACGATTTGGATCTTACGTATTGCTACTATTTAGACAGCGGAGAAACCATATATATATCTTTAATCATAACCACTCAATAATACTTAGATGGCTGTGATTCATTCTTAGCATTATATTTCTGGTGAATTGTCGAATCGTAGTGTTCATTAAATTTGCAAACGGTTATGTTGCATATATTTTGTCATCCCATACGTTGTAGTGAAAGATAATGTAGTTAAAAACAGCAATTATTTATATCTGAATTGATATGCTTGATTTCAGATTGTGCTATTTTAACTGCCTATATCCATGCCCCTTCCAAATCTAATCAATCTGCAATATATAGATCTCAAACATATATTTCAATAGTTTTCTGATGTACAACGTGCAAATGAATCATCACTCCGATGCCCCATCTACGATAAAAACAATTAGGGGTTTTTTTTCTTCACGTAAACCACCTTTAAGGTAGGTGATTCTACTAAAACCACCCATCTATGATAAGAACAATTAGATTTTTTTTCATGTAAACCACCTTTACGACATGTGATTCTAATAAAACCATCTTCAAAGTTCAATTTATACAGAGAGCACCATTAAACGGGGGCCTGATTGCAACCAACCACATTGACCTATTTTTTGATGAATTTTGTCTAAAATTCCCAAAATACTCTTCAAAAAACACACGTGTCAGACGTATGACATGCCTTCTTAACCAAGTGGTTAACACGCGTTTTCTTGACACGCCTTCTTAACCAAGTGCTTAACACGTGTTTTTAAAGATATTTCAGTAATTGTAGTTAAAATTTCATCACAAAAATATGTCAAGACAGTCGATTGCAATCGAACCCTCTTTATTGGTGGTTTATATATAAATTAAATTTTGAAGGCGGTTTTCATACAACCACCCTATTTTAAAGGTGGCTTTTACGGAAAAACCATTTTATACCAGAAGATCATAGAAACTTAACAACATCACATTTTCAATATAAATGAGTAGACCAAACTACAGACAAAACTCGCGTTTGCACATCATGTGATGCAATGGAGAAGTTAGCAGAGAGACATCAGCCCTCCTGTGCAAAATTGTGCTGGACCGGGTAAACAGTCAGCATCTAGCAATGGTGATCTTGGAAGCTAAGGTAAGTCTCAATTGTAACTGTTTTAGTAAGGTTAACAGCATCTATCAATGGTGGGCTTTGTTCAATGATCTCATTCTCATGCAAGGACCCCTCCCACTTGGCCAACAATGTGTACCTGTATAAAATTAGTGAGATCAGGAGGACCCTTGAACACTGGAAAAGAGGAAAAGGAAAGGAGTTGGCAAAGATATTGTTTAATTAGTTTATGATCTCTTTGTTCCCTAAAGATGTGCTCATTACTTCATTAACCACTTGGTTTAAGGGTGTTTGATTTGAATAATTAATGAGAAGATTATGATGTGGTGTTGTGTTATTGGATAATAAACTATTGCCATGTCAGATTGTTGGTGATCATATACAAGTTCTGATTTAATTTGATCTTGAATCTTTTTTTTTTAAAAGGAAGATGGATTTGGCATCTTTCATTTGAAAATTAGAAATTAGAAAGAGAACAAAAGGAGAAATTTTTGGTGGACCGATTACTGGAAAGATGGACGAGGGGCAGAGATTGTTCTTGAGGGGCGGAAGTTGGAAGGTGCGTAAGTCATTCATTATTCTATGCAAAGGAATAATTTAGTTTGACGTGCAAGTGATTGCCTATGATTTATGCAACATCAGGGCATTATGGCTTTGTTTGGTGTTTTGCGGCTGGCTTGATTGCCTCTTTAATTAGGCCTCGCCTTGATCTAGGGAAGTTTGTAAATTTGTACAAAGTACGACAAGACAAGTTGTCTGCATGATTTGTATTATTAATAATGGAACAAGTAGTTATAGAGAAATTTGTGAATTAGATAAAGTACGTACGTGATTTTATACCGAGCGAGGGGAGAAGAAAGAAGTGCAATACAAGCTATAAGAATAATTATTAAAAGATGAAACGGCCTAACATCTATTTGTGGATAAAGTATCACACCATTAAGGCTCCTATTAGAACCAACCCGCAAAGAAGTCGGGTGGCTTGTAGAAGAGTTAAATTTTACAAATTAAATTTTTTTTTATCAATCATGAATAGTGTAGATCACCGCATTCTATTCTATGGGATTTTTCCAATAGAATCCGCACTCGTTCACACCACTCAATATGGTCATCTACTACAATATGGGGTAATATTGTCATACCAAAATAAATGGCAAATTTAACTTAACCCAAACGTCCTAACACTGAAGTTCAATATTACCATAGTCGATGCTAAAAGTGGAGTAGAGCAACAGTCAACAAGAATAATATCCAGGTACCTATATCTTAAGAGCATGGAAGGAAAATGTGATTATGAATGTGTATATTATATTGATTGCTTCCACTTTATACAAAGTAATTAATTAGATTACAGCTATATGCATGTTAAGCCCGTTAGTTTCACCTTAGTTCTCTCCAATATTATTTTCGAAACCTCTAGACTCTTGACATGTACTTAATAAAAAAGTGGCAATGTTCTCTGGTATTTGTGAATTATATTTTTCATGATCTAAAGGAAAATTGAAAGGAATGATCGCGAGACTAAATCATTCGTTAGACTTATTTTTCATTTGGCTAATAATAACAAACCTTTTTCATCCTAAACGTTCATATCGACAAACAGGCCTCGATCAGTACCTTGTTACCCACGTGGACTTATTTGGGCCTCCATTTGAATGCTAACAAAGATAATTTTTGAGTCGGAATATTTCGAGCCCAAGAATCTGGCCTAAGTCAATCAAGCCCAAGTCTTTTTATTTTATTTTCTGGTCAAGTCTTTTTAATAAAATCCTCATAAAAGGAATCAAATAGAGAGAAAAGTAGAGAAATAAGAGGGGAAAAAATCATTGGAAAATGGTAGCTCGCCAATTCATTGTTCATCACAAGGACTCCGAATTCCCCATCGATTACGATACCGACGATGGATTCGAGGTATCAATTTTGTCAAATCTCTATTTTTTTCTTAATTGTTAACTTAAAATTATTTAAATCATTCCATTTATTCATCAGGTGCTCAAATTCCAAATATTTTCGCTCACTTCGATCGATCCTGAGGAGCAAAAGGTCAATTCTTCTCTTTGAATTCCTGTTTTATTTTAAATTGCCAATGCATTAGCCTCAAAATTTTGTTGTTGCAATTTCCTTTTGAAGATCTTAGTTGAGGATCAGAATTTGATCATGACTGAATCCTCTGATCTCGAATCCATCTCCTCTAAGCTCCGTTTGGTTTCAATCAATGAGGAGCAAGCAGAGGAGAAAAAAGAGAAGTCATTGAGCCAATTTGAGAAGTCCGATGAAGAATTGGCTAGGATCTTGCAGGTATTTTGTTGGTTGTTGTCACTGAACTAATGAGAAAATTGCATTTTTTAACTTATAAATGTTGCATGTTTTTAGGCTGAAGAGGATGCACTTTTCTTTCAACAATACAGAGCAAGTGAAAATAGTGGGGAATTTGAAGGGAGAGTGCGGCCTTATGTTAAGCAAGTATTTTCGGTAATTCTTCGACATTTACTGAAGTTTCTATATAATTATATGTTTCAATTTCTAAATTTTGATTAATGTTTAATTTTATGTTTTACTTTTGGTGTCAATTTTGAGGGGATGTAGTATGAGGACCCCGTTCGCCAGGAGGCTGCACGAAAGTCTGTTCCTGTTGATGAAGTTGAGGAGAAGGCACTGATTTCTTTGGCCAAGGTGCACATTTTATGTTTTAGTTGCCGAGTTGCAATTTGTTATATCCATTTTTAACTTAGTCCTAGCTAAAGAGTGTAAGACTATTAATGTGTGCACTAGTAAGACACTAGAAGTAACTTTATTTGAAGATAGATATGGATCCCAGGCTAAAGAACATGGCTTGAGGCCACATGACGGTATATGGTAGCTGATAATTTAATTGAGAAGCTGGGCATTTATATAGCTCAATTGAGGAAGTATTTATGTTTCAAACAAATCTCCTGATTCAGACTCTCTTTTCTACCATACTGGTCATATTTCTTTAATTAGGTACCTTATCGAGTTTGCTTTTGCATGGTAGACAACTTAATATAAAACTGTGTTAGTTTGCACCGTGCTCTTATATTATCTTTGACTTAATCTCTTGTGAGATTGGCTCATCTGTTTCAACAGGAGGGGAAGTTCAAACCTTCAAAAGAAGAGAAAGATCATGCCTTCTTGCTGCATTTGCTTTCCTGGTTCAAGCAATCATTTAGGTGATCTAAATCATTTTACTTCATCAAGAACCTAGAACCTTAAAAACTTTTAACTTTACTGTTCTGTGTATTATGTGATTTTTGACTTTTAATTTTTGCCTTTAAAATTGCTGTCTAGTATCTGCATGACCGAGTTCTTGTTTACAGTATTGTATTTCTTTGCTTTTTTCACCTTCACACTGAATTACAACTCTCACTTAGACCCAAACAACTGTCTGCTCCAAATACGCAACATTGGTCATTGAGTGAATAACGATTGCCTTGTGCTGTTGTATTTTTTCTCTCAAACCCACTTCTTATTCCAGATCAAATTGGAAGAAGCGCCTTTAGCTAGACAAATTCGTAGTTCCGTAATTCATTGCAGAATATCACAAGTTTTCAAGAGCTAGGAGAACTAAACTCTAAAGATAACATCTTTTTAGAGGAAATTAGACTTTTAAGGTCTAATATGTTGATCCTTCTTCCTTAATTAAATTATTAAACCATACTAACCACTGATTCTAATTTCAACTTTTTAAAATCTTAAACTGGTTGTTATTACAGGTGGGTAAATTCACCTCCTTGCGAAAATTGCGGTAGTGGAACTAGCAATATTGGCATGGGCACCCCACTTCCTTCTGAAATCAGTTACGGTGGTTCTCGTGTTGAACTTTATAGGTAGGTTAGAAAATTTTACTATCATATTCTGATGTTTCCGGTAAATTTATTTTTATCTGCACCATTATGTAGGGTTGCATCAATTTCATTTACACAAAAGAGACATGTACCTTAGATATTAAGATATTCTCCTTTGTTTAGTTTATTTAGTTGGGGTGATTGGCGAAATAGGGAACTGAGGAAGGGAGATGATAAATTTCAAAGTACATGCTTGAATATGTATTCGTAGTTCTTACTAAAATTTAAAGATTCCTGGTAATTCTTCCTTTGCTAAAAGGAAATTGATGTAAACAAGGGTTGAAGAGTCATCATGAGCAAGTAGCTTGGTGGATCTGAAGTTGAATTAGGCTCCTGACAGGAGGAGATATAATTTAGTGATAAACTTGGAGAATGTAAGAAGATTTTGATTCTTGATAAAATTTTCATTTATGCGTAGGAAGTTTTTTTTCGCTAGAAGTTTAATTTGTGCAAGAGACAGATTTGTGGACATGGATTTTGGATTTCGCGAGTGAGAAAGTCAATCAAAGAGAGAAACAAAAAGTAGAAAAATTCTGGTGAAGAGATAAATTGGAGAGAGGCCAAGCTGAGGGGGCAAAAATTAAATTCAATCAGGGAAAAAAGGAAATGTCAAGATGATTGTTGGTTGACAAAGTTGGAAATGGGAAGAAGAGGGTGGTAAAGTATAACTGTATAAGTACTAGCAATAATGCTGACGTTAAAAAATAATTTTTTGTTTAGAATTATTAATTGGACAAGTGGCTCTTTTATTGTTAGAGACTAATATCCAAATATAACAATATGGGACTACTATCCACACAAGATATTATGAGACTGATATCCAGATAAGACATGACCTCAAAAGCAAATTATAAAAAGTACATGACTTTTTATATATATTTTTTTGCATATTTTGGCCCCTTCTTATTTGTATCCGATTGAGAACTAAAACAATAACTTTTGCTGGCATCTGAAGTGCAAATCTCATGTAAAAGTCACAAAAAGAAGAATGACATGTATGTGTCATTTGGGACCTATGTATTGAAACATACAACTCATGGTCTGAGCACCTCAAGGTATTTTACCTAAAAAATGCCTAATACTTTTGTCTTTCCAGATTCTGCATTATACATTGTTGTGAAGAGCACCACATAAAGAAAAAGGCATGTAGACTGTCCAGTAAGTATATAATTATGATAATGATTATATGTTGACTGTTCCATTTTTAGAAATTAAAGATTTAAACTCACAAACATCATCAAAACTTCAAGACTCATTCCCTTCTGCTCATAGAACAGCATCCTTTCTTGTCATTGTTTGACTCATGGAGATATATATTGTCTTTCATGGAATACATGCCCTTCTTGAACCTGGCTGTGAAGCTGAAGTTGGCAAGTTTAATGTGGTCTGAAGTTAGCAAGTTTTATGTGGTCACTGAACAATAATGAATTTAAGTGCATCTGAAGATATGTTCTTGCTTATACCTTGGCTTGGTAAAACAATGGAGAATGGAGGTTTTTCATATGTAACCCTCTGGAGATTCGTTCATTGCTACTCTAGGATTCTCCAAAAGGAGGCCCTTTTTCACCTCTCTAAAGCGACATCTTCTTGCTGCTGTTCTGCACATGGATTCTCACTCATGTTTGTAGGGAATAGAAGAACGTTTCTCATGATTGATAAACTTCCTGTTCTATATATAGAGGAAGTGATTGCTTGATATATAGGAGGAGGGCATCATCAGCCTGAGTTGTTGGAGAAAAGATGGTTGCTTGTGGCTATATTATCTTTTAGTGGTGCTGTTGGTGATTCAATAAAGATGAGATCCGTTGGTTTAAGTCCTTCAGGATAAACTGAATCCCTTTGCTAGAGGAGATAAAGCTGAGCAGTTCTTTCATCGGCTGATGAGAGTTTGACTAATCTTTTGAGTAAACTCATTTGTTGGCTGGCATTCATTACATTTCACAGAGTTGGGTCTTTCTTTGTGCTTAGGGATCAGTTCCCTGTTGAGTCTTACATATTACATTTCACAGAGTTGGGTCTTTCTTTGTGCTTAGAGATCAGTTCCCTGTTGAGTCTTACATACTGTATTTATGTTGATGCTTCAGTTTACTGAGTGGTTCTTACCTGTATGAAACTGAACTACATCCAATGCACCGTTTAAAAAATTTCAGGTGCAACTGTTGTTCATCTATCACTCGTTTTCCACGTTATAATGATCCTCTAAAGGTACTTCTTTATCTGACATGTGTCTTGCATGTGTTATCTGTTTATGTGTTATGTTTTATGTTTTTCTTTCTCATGTCACAATTTCACAATTTGATATCTTACAGTAATTTGGTTACATATTTTGTTTGGCCAGCTTCTGGAAACAAGGAAAGGGCGTTGTGGAGAGTGGGCTAATTGCTTTACACTCTACTGTCGAGCTTTTGGTTATGAATCTCGCCTGGTTAGCACATCACTAATTTATGACAAATTACTTCTTATGTTGTTAAAGTTAGCTCTATATATTGATTCTCAAGGATGAGATCTTGAAGTTCTATGATAAAAATGGAAGAATTCTGTACTTATATACTCAAAATTTTCAGATATTGGACTTCACTGATCATGTTTGGACAGAGAGCTTTTCACATTGCTTAGGAAGGTATGTGTAATTTCCTGAGCTGCTTCTTGTTTTGTACTTCTACAAATTGAGGGACTTGAAAGTTTTTGGCAGAAGATTATGTTTGGTGATGCTAACTTGTGAGTTGTCCACAGATGGATGCATCTAGATCCATGCGAGGGAGTATATGACAATCCACTTTTATATGAGAAGGGGTACTTTCTCTTTCTAATTGTTGACTTCTTCCTTCAGAATTATGTCTGATGCTCATCCCATTGTCCGAACTTATATACATAACTTTCTGTTAACATTTATCCTTTCAAAAATTTTATTTACATCACGTATTTCATTTCTTTTACATTCCCTTTTTCTGAAGGTGGAATAAGAAGTTGAATTATGTAATTGCTATTGCGCAAGATGGAGTTTACGATGTCACAAAACGTTACACAAGGAAGTGGCATGAAGTAAGTATTCCTTCTTTCCCCCAGAATCTGTCTTCCCAACTTCCTTTGCTGATGTGAATTGCAATTTTTTCTTTGATGAGTTGATTTCTCTCACAGGTTCTTTCTAGACGTAATATCACGACGGAAACCAATGTTTCTGCTGTCCTTTCTTCCATAACAAAGGAATGTCGTGCTAGATATTCATCTAGAGAACTTTCTATTCTTGAGCATCGCGACCAGAAGGAAATCGAGGAGCTTGAGGGGGAGCTTTATCATAAAATCGATAATTCTGTATCCCTACCTGGAAGGCAAAGTGGGGCCATTGAGTGGCGACTTGCAAGATCTGAAATGGGGTCTAATGGGAGTACCTCTCTAGGAATTTCTTCTTGTCCAATCCGACTCTGTGTAGATTCACATGTTAAAAATATTTACACTGCTTTGTATCTTCTCTTACTTCAATTTCTTGATAATGGTTATGAGAAAAATGAAATTGTTAAGATTCTGGCAACTCTTAAAAAGCTGTTGATGGATCTTAGAGCTTCCCCATTTAAAGAGAGGAGATCTTTCATAAATTTCACTCTCTCACAATCCTCTGACACATTGATGACGTGCATTGAAGGGTTTCTTGCTTCCATTTCTTTAAAGGGGGAATTGGAGAATGATGGAAGGATGTGTGTATGTCTAGCTGGTGATCCAGTTCAAACTTCTTTAGCTTTACCTGTGGCTATGGACGCTGTTGATGAAATAGCTAATAATCTTACAAGTGATGCTTACTTTGGGAAAGATGCTATAGAATTTCCAAGAGCCAACAGATTATCTTCTGGCTCTGTTCTTGCCAGTGGGGAAGAACTCCCTGTTGAAATTGTAAGTAGTATCAAACTAACTATCTTCATGCTTAGGATTTTGTTTATAGTTGAATAGTTTCCAATGACTTATGGGTTGTTTGTATGTATGCTTTGCAGGCAACATCAGCATTTGATGGTATGCGTTTGTCTAAGTGGGGAGAACCAAATGGAGCTAAAGGTACACAGTTGGAGGAAATTATTGTTACACTAATTTTTTTATAGCTTAATTTCATCATAGCAACCTTTTGATATGTTTATAAGATCTTCTTGTTTACGTATTCCTATGTGACTCCTAGTTACAGCCCAATATCCTACCCTTTTAGCCGTGCTTGTCCAAACCTTCCTATTGGTACCATGACTCAAGTGCAATTGTTATGGTAAAATTTTGTCTATTCTTTCTAGCATAGTGTAATGTATAATACTTTTTTTTAATGTTTATGATGCATACATATTTCACCATAACGTTGATGCTGATATTTTGGCTGCTGTTAATTGTCTTCTTTCTTTTTCCTTACAGTTCTGCGAAAATTCTTCAGTTACACGAATCCCAGGATCTATTCACATTGTAGGGGTGCAGTTGCACCAATAGACATTTATGAATTTGCATGCAAACTCATGCAAAATTTTACATCTGCGGGGGGGGGCCCGGCCAAAAAAAAAAAATAAAAAAATAAAAAATAAAATAAAAAATGCACACCAAAGCCCAAAAAACTAAATAAATTAGTAACAATTTGAATTAATTCATTAGAAAGTAAAATCTCATTTAAATTTCTAGCAAAAAGTTTTATTGAGTGCATTCCCATTACATATTATAGTTTTATAATGTTATTTTTTTATCTCCAGGTAAATAGACAATTGTTATCCCCCCGCCCCCCAAGGAAAATTTTCTAGATCCGCCACTGCCAACAAATTACACGTAACCTATTGGTCTTATTAATCTTTTAAAGTAGCATATTCTATATTCTCTGCATGATTTTTTAGACGTTATCAACGCCTAATATATGCAGCTACGGTGGAAAAGTTATTGTGATAATATTAAAAAAAAAATCATAGAACACCATGTCTGCAGGACAAAGCCGAGGTTCATGCTGTCTTGCTCGTCTTTGCCACATTATGATGTTGCATCCTTTCTCCAACCTTCCGGGACTTAAGTTGCCTATAATTGATCAATTTTACTGTATCTTATTTATTTTTTTACTACAGGATGTTGGTTATTATACAAAGTATTAAATGATCAGATGCATGAACTGGAGGCATACCAGCTGATGTCAGCCAATGATGCTCCAGAACGAGATCCAGTGGATTGGTATGTTATTTGATTCTTGTATATGACTCCTGTATGTTTTTCACATTCAGAATTTCAGTTATACGTGGCCTGAGAAATTTGCTTGGATTTAGGGTTTAACATCAGTTCTTATGCAAAGCCTTATGCTAATAGCCCTTGATAACCATTCTTGGTAAACTGCTGTTTTATAATGTCCCGCTACGTGCACTTCTACGACTTTACAGACTTAGTGATATAAAGACTTGTTTGTCTTGGGAACACCAAGAGGTTACATATCTGTTCATTGAATGATTAATAACTACTTTTATGGATGTGACAAACAGTCTACAATGGCTTTCAATACATCATATTGATATCTATAACAAATTTACAGATAGGATATCTCCTATATTTTCCTTCTTAAAATAGTAGTTTCCAGTACTTTAACCGGCTCTTCAGTATCTACACTTTTGTAAATAAGGTAAACAATTTATTAAGTTTAGGTTAATTGCAAGCCAGACCAGCGGCTTGGTACAAAAATAAGTAGCCTACCAGTTACTAAGATTTTTATGATCTTTCAAGAGGATAATTTATTGAATAAATAGCAAATCTTTGTTTTTATATCTTCATTTTCTAGTCTTTGGAGTTCTGGGATACAACACCGTATAATGCAAGTACTGGGAAACAAGCATTCAGGTTCGATGGCTGTGTCAAATGGAGCTAGATCTTTATGGTATTCCTCCAACTTGCACACAGAACTGGAATAAGAATTGCGCCATTTTTTATTCTCCAACAATAAGCATTTCATACCTCCAACTTACTACCCACATAAGATCTGGCAATGCCATGTGGTTTAACCTAATTGTGTTCACCATTATTTGGTGAGTGTTTACTTGGACCTTCTTCATGTAGTGCTGTAGTGGTCCCAACAGTCTAATAAATTGTTAGTGCTTTAAGGCGCCAATAACCTTTATCCATCGAAGTTCAAAGTTCCTTGTTTCCTTGGTGAGTTGTATAAAAGAAGCAACGATCTGGCGCCTCTTTGAACTGTGAGGCGGCAACTTATATTCTTGGAAGTGTATAAATATGAGAAGTTGAGGGCAATGGACAGCAAAGTATCATAATAACTTATGCTTATGAAGATGTGTTATTCCGAGGTTTGAAGTATCTGCTTGTACTATATCAAATCTTAAGCATATGCCAATCTGGTCCGGTCAAAACCAACTAATAAATATTATTTTAATAATGACAAACAGAAGGAGGAGATCCAGATCCGAAGAACCAGGAATTGTTTTAATAGTGTTATTGTGGAGAGAAAAATCACTAAGTTTATAGCTATGATTAAACGTACTCATTCTATATACCAATAATTCCAGTATGGAACTGCCAAAATGTAGAGGAACCAATACTGTGATTTTGACCTCGTTTTTCATCTAGGCTTGATGGAATCTCCTGGTTGGTGAGGGCGGGTAAGTCTTCAATACATCTTCAATCATTGAACTATGCTTGTAACCCTCCTAGTATCCCCTTCATGATATCCATTCTAGCTCTTTTCCACTTTAAAATCCATTTTTCAGATATTAGTTGGCATAAGTTGTTATAGGAACGTCTGAGCTTGTTTTCGGTCACCCTCTTCTTCTGATGTTCAGGTGTTCTCTATAATGTATGTTTAATTTCGTGCAACCGAATAGGAAAATAATTGTTCGTAATATTCCTAAATACAATTGGGAAGTAGCTTGTAGTTTTCCCTAAGTTGAAGGTTTTCCGAATGCCTTGGGAAGGTTCAAATTATTACACTTCAAGTTGATTGGCCCAAATTATCCAGGGAGGTCTACTATGTGAAGCTTCCCATTACTAAACACATCTATGATGAGACTCTATGGTCTTAGTTGCTTCAGGATGACATTACTTATGAGACCGCGACAAGAAACAACTAACTAGACTTAGAAAAAGGAAGAGAAAATTAGAATCTTAAGGAGTAGGATTAGTGCGAGGAAATGGGAAACAGATTATCTGAAGGAAATAACGATTCGTATTCATGGCCATTGGCCAGGTTAGCTTCAATCAGGGACGGAAAAACATATCAGATGGTTCAGACATCAAACTTCAAAAAGGACTGATGGTAAACGAATGCGGCACTAAGTCAAAGGAGCAGCAAACTGCCATCAAGGACAGATGTTACACCTGTATATTTGACTGAGAAGACCCTTAACAGAGCCTACCAGCAGGAAAGAAATGACTGGAATCTCTGGAGGCATCATAAATTGTGATGTTCTCTTTCCATCCTTTCCTTGTTCCTTGTGTATTAGTTAACCTTCACTGCGCTATTGAGGACCGGACTAAGCATTTGGTGTATTTGTAACTCAACTTCCTTGGTAAAAATATTGTTATGCAACTGTTTGTAGATAGAAACCATTTGATCAATAAATTCTCCTCTAATAACATTATACTGTGCTCAATAGGATTGTCGAGGGAAGTGATGATGGAGGCATCAACTGGTATCTGTTAGATAAACAGAGCTCTCAGTTATTTGAGAAGCGGTTCCAACGCAAAACTTTCAAAGTAGATACAAGTAGAAAGTCTAATGCATTCAGGCAAGCATATAATATCATGGAATGCAATTAGTTTTTATTATTTTTGTTCCATATGTTCTTTTAAATTAATACAGTTTCCCCGCTGCAGGTTCCATTTCCTCTCAGTCAGAGATCCTAAAATGCAGTCCAGGTTTCAGATTGGCAGCATTGACCTTTATACAAAAGAGGGCTAATTCTTTTGGCCTTGTACATGAGAACGGAGCTTGTTCATATAATTCAGCCAGTAAGGGAGCTAAGACCTTATGAAAATTGTTGTTGGATGAGAGTGATGATATACAGCTTCCACAAAAACGTTACCAAAGAAAGAGATTAAAGCGCATTCTGATGTTTGTATAACTGTATTGTAAATTTTACATGCAATAAACACTGAACAGTGATTATTTGAAAGCATGTGCAAGTTCTATGTTATAATTCTGGCTGGAAAGGCTGGGCTGGTAATATTATTAAAACTTGGCTCTTTTCTTTTTAATCTTTTATTATAGATAGCTTGTTTATTAGATTTATGATCTCTTCACTAGCTTATGTATCTCTGTTTCCCAACAAAGCTTCGTGTTTGCGTCCAGCCTTCACATGCTAAATGAATAACATTACTAGTGAATGGTTAGTCTAATTGTGTAAAATGATTGGGATCTTGTGAAAATTTGTCTGTAAATGAAACATATTAATACAAACATTTTCAAGAGAAAATAAACAAAAATAATAATGATATAATTAAAAACAGTGAAAGTGAAGGTTGTCGGGATAAACTAACATATTGCACTGGGTCCCTGGCCCTTGGCCCATGCAAATTGAGGGGGAAAAATGTTGACAAGATCACCATTTTGGACCCTAGAAATCCAAGATCAACATCACAAAACAATTTATATTGCACGGTACAAGTCATAAGATTTCCTAGAATATCTGAAAGATTTTTAACCTAAATCAGTACTAAAACTATATTATAAACTCATACTTCTCCTCACTGGGTTTCGATGAATGTTTTTCATAGTACATACTGACCGACACCCAAATTATATGTTCAAACTAGATCAGGGTTCACAGCTCACAATCGCCAAAACTCTGGCAGGTACACGGATTCATTAGCAAGACAACAGTGAGTCCCTCATTTGCTTTCTTCTATAATCAATCTTTAGAAGCTTTAGTCTCTAGTGTCATTAATTAAGTAAAGTTTGAGCATTCACTTCACACGTTTATTCTCTCTTCTTGCTCTTCAAGATTGCATACCTGTAGCTATCTGAAGAAAGCTAACTAAGCAAGCATCCCTTAGTAAATTGCATTAAATTGTGCCACAAAACACTAGAGGGGAGAACTAGATATTGGATATTAACTACATATATACTTCAATTTTGAGGTGGATCACAGCTTGCTACAGGAGTGCAAAGATTAGTGAGGATCACACTGAATTTACTACTAAAAGACCACTAAAATAGTTCCTTGTTCATTGAACGTTGTGTCCAATTTTCATTAGCTCCTCTGGCAAACCTTAATTTCTCCACTACTCTAAGTTAGTAAGCTTTCAATTAATCTTATAAAATAGGGTGTGCTCAATTAAATAAAATGCAAGTAGGTTGGTTATAAAGAAAATTTTAATGACCAAAGTACAAACAAATCAAGTCCTAACTTCATCCAAAATAAAGATTCCACATAATTTGATCATGCACAACGAGATGGTTCGGCTCAGTTCCATCCAAATTAGTAATATAAAAACTCGATACCTGATCAACTCTCTAGTATTGGATCAAACATGACTCTTTTTATATATATAAATGAGTAGATAGAAACTTCTGTGGACAAAGACTTGGTGTCCACTTAAGTTGACATAAGTTCTACTCTCTCTCTCTCTCTCTCTCTCTCTCTATATATATATATATA
>BQKN01067432.1:212414-231446 GCA_022839385.1 Asparagus kiusianus
ATATATACAAACACACACACTGGTTGCATTTCCTAATTATTCAATGTGTTTTAAAGTACAAATTGGGGAATAAACACAAACAGAGAAAAAAAAAGCCAAGGAAAGCAGGTTTGGACCAAAGTTAATCTTGAGGTGTGGATTTGAAAATATTAAGATCGATTTCGGCCGGTGTTCATATGAAATTGTAGATGATCTTTTTGTATTCATGAAAAACCAAATAATATAAAGAAACTGGCAAAGAAGAGTGAGCGTGAAAACCATGCTGGCTTAGAAAATATGACCTGTTCACTTGGCTTCTATGCATGCAACAAGAAAACTTAGAAAGGGAATATTACACCAAAAAGAAATAAAAGCTTAATTAGGTGAAAAAAGCTAATGATCTTTCCACTTGATAGTCTTGATATGATTCTCTTGGCCCACTCTCAAACCACTCTGATAGAGCTAAAAATAAGTGAACGAGAATAAATAACAAAATAAAATCAAAGGGAAGAAAAACGAAGGCGACAAGAGAAAAGTAAAAGAAAGAGAATACCCAATTACGTGTTGCTACGTTGAAACCAAGAAAACAGACAAAGACAAGCAACAGTTGAGTGAATGAAAGAGATACACCCACAAATGAGAGAACATAGAGGCCTCAGGTCCCTTTCAAGTATTTGATTGAAAAGTCCGTTGAGTAAGTAAATCAATTGGAAGGACACTTGATTGCACAAACTTTTTCAACTAAATCAACTAATATGTTTGGTTATGTATTGGGGTGACCCAATGGTGAATTTGGGTGCAAGAAATGGTTTCTCTCTCTCTCTCTCTCTCTCTCTCTCTCTCTCTCTCTCTCCCCCTCTCCCTCTCTCGTTCCACACCAAAAAAACATATATTTGCACATCATTAGGCCTTACCTCTAAATGTACATCTAATCATTTGTGTTCTCCACAAGGAAAAATTATCATTCTTTCTCTCATGCATGAAAAATCTAGTCCTTTTCTTGCACTTTCTTGTACTCATATTAGTGTTGAGTATCTTCCTTCCAATTATCTGAACATAGTGAATAATTATCTTCTAGGTTACACCAGAAAAAGGGAGGAAGGAAGAGTTGAATTTAATCTATTAAAAATAATTTTAATTAAAAACTCAAGAGAACACACATGCATATCACATGTATGCGTATGTCACGCAAATATGTAAAGTGACAAGAACTATGTATGTATCCAAGCAATATTGGTGTGTGTATGTATTTTAGGGTTAGTTTCTGTATTTGTTGTTGAATTGGCTTATCATATATCAATGTCATGCCAAACATTGGTAAAAATATGAAATGTTCTTATAAATATGATCATAGGAAGTTTATCAAGCAAGGTCTAATCACGTCCACGGAACAAAAATCCTAGACAAACTCAAGGTGGAACCGTGTTGATACATAGAAACAATTGGAAGAAAAGGATAATCAAGAAACTATGAGTGTGACTTTGAAAAGTAAACAAATAAGATTCAAGTTTTGAAACTTGTGGAAAGTAATGATTAAAATATAAAATTATAACTCTCACATAACTTCAGAGTTTTGATGTGGTTACAAGGACTTTAAGATGGTACCTGAGCAACTCAGGTTCAATTCTTATTGGTCATGAATTTAAAACGGATTTTAGAAGAAAACTTAATATGTCTATGTGAGTCAATGTTTTTATGTATAAAAGTATGTCTGTGCTTCTGGGGCTTGTTAGAATATAAAACTATCGCTCTCGCTATGATTTTGGAGTTATAGTGTACTGGTAGGGTACTTTGACAGTAATTATTGTCACCAACAAAGAGTCATCCTAAGATAACAAAATCAAATTGTTTTGAAAAACATCTTACATTAATCACGAGCAAAGTTGTACATACTAGTTATTAATGCACAACTCTCCATATCTTTGGATATCGATATCGATATCATCTATAAATCATATATCCATATCATGTATACATCATAACCACACCGACACAACATTTGACACCGACAAAATTCATCTTCCTTTCAAAAAATGAATGCTCTACTTACCCATCTTATGCTACAAGCATGCATGCTTCTTCTTGAAGAGTCTTCTTTCTTTTCTCTGGGAATTACTATATAATAATAGCATGTGATGAATAAGAAACTCAAGTGATCAAGCCTTTCCACAGTGGCAAAAGTGAAAAAAATCCATGTCTAGCTGCAATCCAATCTAGGTACTCATTAGGGTTGCGTCCTTGAAGAGTAGTGCAAACCAAGATATATTTATTTCCTCACGTTAATTTTTTATTAATTGTTCGAAGTAGTCTAAGCCCTTCAACCATCATTCTTTATACACTTGTACATTTGCATCCAATTTGTATATCTTACTAAGATGAGCTATATATCTATGAGTGAGGGATGAGTCATTGAATTTGGGTGTAAGCTGCAAAACAAATCATGGGTCATCATTGTTGCAGCAAGCAGAAGGTCAAGAGAGGGCTCTGGTCCCCTGAAGAGGATGAGAAGCTCATGAAATATATCACAGCTCATGGGCATGGATGTTGGAGCTCTGTCCCTAAGCTTGCAGGTATCTGATCTCTTTCTCTCTCTAAAGCTTTCACGTCTCTCTCTCTCTCTCTCTCTAGCTGCTTATTTCTTAATAATTGATTTTTAGGGTTACAAAGATGTGGAAAGAGTTGCAGACTAAGGTGGATCAATTATTTAAGGCCTGATCTAAAGAGAGGAACCTTTTCAGCTCATGAAGAAAGAATCATAATAGATGTTCACAGGATTTTAGGAAACAGGTAACAAAAAGAAACCAAAACCCTAACCCTAACCCTTGTTATATACATAACCATCAGTTTCCTCCAATTGAAGTTCAAAATTTTCAGGTGGGCTCAAATAGCCAAGCATCTCCCTGGAAGAACAGACAATGAGGTGAAGAACTTTTGGAACTCTTGCATCAAGAAGAAGCTCATTGCTCAGGGTCTTGATCCAAAAACCCACAATTTAATGCCTTCAGCGCCCTCTCGTGCCTCTAATAATAGCAGCAATAATGTTACTAATTTCTCTCAGTTTCATCAATCAAAGTCTTCTACCACAATTCCCTTCACCATTAGTACTACTTCCAATATCAAGAACTTTGAGAAGACTAGCTCTATGGATCAGATTATTAATAGCCCAACAGTTGTGACACTGCCGCAATCTACTAGTATCGGGTTGAATGATACTATTCCTAGCTCTAGCTTCCAATATCAAGACCCAAACGTGTTAATGAGCTTCAAAGATCAAGATCTATGCAATTTGATCGATTATACTAATTGTTCTTCTTCTCCTTTGGGGCATGCAAACATATCACCAAATTTCAATCATTCGGAGTTTATGGATGAGGCTTGCATTTGGGCTGGAAATGCAGTTGGGACTATTGAAGGCCCTAAAGGAAATGGGCTTGAAGAAGGATTGAAGGGGCAAGAACAAGTACAAGTACAAGCCCATGAGATTAATGAGGAGATGTCATATAGTAGCTCCGCGTTTGATCTTGAATTGATGGATTCAGCATTGATGCCTTGCGGGATGTTCAGCAATGGGAGTTCAATGGAACAGTTGCAATGGGATTGCTAGGTCTATTTATCTAAATTCCTATTCTTTTCGTTTTCATTTTTTTCCCATTAATTGCGATGTAGTAGCACTATAAGACAATTTGACCGATCCTTGAAATTCATAAATTGGTCATTGGTTGTATTACAGATGCTCAGTGAAAACTGTAATCTTATGAGATAATTTTGATTAATCTTTTCCACCTAAGTTGCTTACTCAATTTACGACAGGTCTTCAGCTTTTCACAGATTGGTTCTTCGTTAGTGAATATCTACTTAGGAGGATCCAAGAAGCAGATCAAGCTTATTCAGAAAGAATCACTAATTAATTTCTAATAGTTTAAGATGCGATTTTTAATTAGCTCAAATTAACATTCTTAATGGCACAAGATATGGAAGGCAATCTTAAACTCAGGCGGTATACAGGCAGAATAATTACTAGATGTCACTCATAATCTACAAAGAAACAACCACATCTGAAAAAAAAATGAAAAAAAGAAAGGAAATTAATTAACCTGAAAAGGTTAAGGAGAAAAAAAAATTAATTAGAAAGAAAACATGATCTATGCCCCCGAGCCAGCTTGCAGAGAGACACATGTACAGGTTCAGTGAATATTCAGTGACAGATGTTCATGAAAGGACGGGCTCAGATCTCCTATATTAAGCAGAGAAGAAGAAGAGAGAGTCATTAAGCATTAATTAAGAGAGCTAATCAGTTTCGGTACCCCCCCCAATCTTTCTCTCTCCTATCTTTCTCTCTCTAAGATGGGAAAGAGACATTACTGTTGCAGAGACAAGCTGAAGGTTAAGAGAGGGTTCTGGTCTCCTGAAGAGGATGCTAAACTCCTCAATTTCATCCTCACCAATGGCACCCACCATTGGAGCCAAGTCCCTAAGCTTGCAGGTCTCTCTCTCTCTCTCTCTCTCTCTCTCTCTCTCTCTAAATTAGTTTTCTATTGTTAGTACTATTTCTTTTATTTTTCTTTTTGAGGCTGTTCAGGTTTAGATAGGTGTGGAAAGAGCTGCAGGCTGAGGTGGATAAACTATCTGTGCCCGGGTCTCAAGAAAGGCCCTTTCACTGAAGAGGAAGAGAGCATCATCAGACAGCAGCACAGAATGCTAGGCAACAAGTACTAAAAAGACCCAAATCCCAATTATGCCCTTAATCTGTTTCTAGTACAAAAATAATTATTTTTAATTAATGATTTTCTTTCATTTTCAGGTGGTCTGTGATAGCTAAGCACGTCCCAGGGAGGACTGACAACGATGTGAAGAATTTCTGGCACACAACCATCAAGAAAAAATTTGCTGAAGAAGAGAACCAAGAAGGGAACCAGGGAACAAACCTTCATTTTTTTACCAACTTGCTTAATGTGCCTGATCTCTCTCAGTTCAAGATCCCTCAGCCTTCTGCAAGCTTTTTGAGCCTCGAAATGAAGAAGGCAAACAATTGGAAAGACGTGGTTCAGCCTAATTCTCTGCAAGTTCCACAGACGTCGCTTGATATGTCCTTGTGTGATCCTACTGATTTGATTTGGTACAAGGAGCAGAATCCGGAGCTCTTTATGGATTGTAGTAACAGCGGTTCATCTTCTTCGTCGGTGAAAGGGAAAGAAAAAGTTGATCAGGTTGATGAGATCAACGGCGAGAGAGTTAATCAGGTGATCACAAACCGCGACGACGGTCTCGGCTTTGATCATGAACTGGTCGACGGATGGTGGAACGCATCACTGTGGAGGCCAGATGGAAGCCACTAAATCCAGAAAAATTAATATGATGTAATAATGAACTATAGATAGAGAGCTGTTAATTACTTTGCTAATATTGTTGTAGCTGTTAATGCAATGAAAACTTTTTAAGTGTTGTTTCTATGATTTTTCTTGAGTACCATCATCAGCAAGATCTGTAGTTTCTGATTATCACTGATGAGAAAGTTTGACATGGTTGCTTGAAGTTCTCATTGGTGTAGGACAAGTGTACTCTTCGGCATGCATCTTATTCTTAGTATTATCCAATGATTTTCTTGATTACATATGCATTGTATTATTTAACTAAATATATTTAAGAATATAGATAAAAAAAATTATGTGGCTCTTATCAATCAATTTTAGCAACTTCCTTAAAATAGAATCAGTGACCTAATTTCTTTTCTTTTTTGGTCAATGAATTTTTTTATTCATTTACCAAATGAGAATTTTGGATACATCTTCAAAATCAGGTAAGACTGGAAAAAAAAAACTCAGCTCACAAAAAAAATGCACACTCAAATATGCATATATACAACATCCTTATAACTCTCTAATTCTCTCTCTCTTATATGAAAAGGATATTTTTCATTCATAAATTTTGAGAAGATGAAGACCTTAATTGCTCTGAACAACACCTCAGGTCATCTTACTTTTCCCTGAAAATCCTAAGATTCCTCTCTTGCCAAATGAAATACACTGAAGCTCCAAGAACCAGCTGCTTTAAATTTTCCTAAAAACCTCTCCTTTTAAGCCTAAAGCTGAACCAATATTGTAATAATTCTAAGTTTTTAGATAGATATATATAAGGAAAAGTATAGGGGCTTTTATGTAAAATTTGTTAGAAGGTTTTATTAGCAAAAAATACTATTATAAATAGTAAAAACCCTACCCTAGTTCCTTCATTATATTCCCGTCAGCCTACTTCTCTGTTTCCACCACACTTCTTCTTGTCTCTGTTTCCGCCGCACACAAGGAAATATATTTATAAATCAAGGTATATTTTTCTTGATTGCTTGAAGCACTTGTTGCTTGAAGCCATCCCCATGAATATTTTTTGTAGATCTTGCTCTATATAGTTGCAGTCTCTCGTGCAAGTTTGATGGGCTAAAGCCCAAGAGAAGCCTAGTTGTTAGGTAGTGCTCAATGTGATCATAATCATCAAGTTGGGTATTTTTCTTTGATTAAAATAAATTACTTATTATAGTGGTGATCATGCAATTGAAAGGTATTAGGTATTAACGCTTTTGACCAGAGGCTACAAGTTATATCACATAGGATGCAGATCGGTATTTTAGAGTAACCTATGAATATTCAAAGTTATTAATTAATATAATATAGATGAATGACTTAATATATGTGTTAATGTTTAATAGGATGTTTGTATTGATGACTATTTTATATGAATTCTTTAGGGGTTTCAAGTGACCTTGAGGAGCATTGTGAGAGTTGAATTTTGGTTTGTCTTTCAAACTAAGGTAAGTGGTGAATTTGTACATTATTCGCTACGTATTTTTCATATAAAATTATATTAACTATGTGTAAGTTTGTTCTGATGGAATATATTCTTTTGTATGGTTGCTCGCATACTAATTTTTGATTGGATTAATGCACGTGGTTATTTGATATAAGCCTATGCTTATTTTCTTTATCAATTGTTATGTCTTTTCATATAATAGTAGGTTAAGATGCATAAGTGGTTGATTGATTTCACTATTGGTTGGCCTTTGGTATTTTTGTATAATGTGTTTAGTTTTACGGACTTCGTTTAATTTTCTTAAAGCATATGCATCTCAGGTCAATATACTGGTATATATTGGATATAAGCAAGCTATTAAAACATGACTCAATGTGCCTCTATGAGGCTTTATTTGAGCGCTAAGAGCCCAAATTTGGGTCTCACCATCCCGGAACCATGAGCTTAATAATTGTGGGTTTACCGAGTCAACAGAGTATGAAGTGTTGACCGCATTGAGACGTAGTCTGCTTATTTCCATTTCATGATTTCTAAATTTTCTTAAATATTTACATCAAGTAGGTGGAATTGAGGATTTGTCAAATTCATAGAACGGAGCAAGGAATAACATTTCAGGATTGTTATTATCTTCTAGGTGAAGGTTAAATAAAGTCTTGATGTTTAGTTGATGAATTGAAAGTCGTGTAATACCAAGATTTCTTTCCTTTAGGTCGAGTTTTATTTCAAGTTAAGGAATATTTGTTCATATCAAGTTAATTGGATTACTGTTGACTTTTATGATTATAGAGAATATTTATTATTGGTTTTAGTTCAATGAAGAGATTATATATTTTGATGGTCTTTTAATGAATGCATATTTTTGAAGGATTCTTCACAGGTTTAGTCTGACTCCAATATTCTTTTTAGGGTTGGAATTTGGGGTTGTGACAAATATATGATACTGCTCCACATACATGATTTCCAACTAAACTTCATCCAATCCATCACCACATTCCGTACAATAGTTGAGAATTGACATTCAAAAAACAAATGGTGACATGTTTCCTGAAGGCTTGAACACAGCACACATGGATTTGTGTTGAGAATTTTCATCCGACATAACCTATCTTGAGTTAAAAGCCTTGACTGAGTAGCTAACCAAAGGATGAATGAGTGTTTGGAATAGTGAATATTATTTCAAACAATGCCAGCCTAATAAATCTGATTTGCAGGATGAATCAATAATCTGTATACAGAAGAAATCTGTAATTTTCCACCAACACAAGAATTTCCAATGATACTAAGCAGGTTGTTGATACTACCAAATCATGTAATCACTACATCTCTAGCTTTTAAGAGTTGTTTCCATATCCAGGAATCATTCGGGTTAGCTTGTACGTGTCAAATGACAGTTAATTGCAAATAATTCTCATGCACCCATTTTATCCACATGAGGTCCTTCTTGAGATGAATCATCCACAATAGTTTCAGAGCTGCAGCATGATTCCAAGTTCTAGCTGAAAAATCACCTAAGCCTCCATACTTTTTATATTGACAAATAGTCGACCAGGAGACTAAGGGGATTTTGCGATTCCATAGAAAATCTGAACACATCCTGTCAATTTTCATAAGAATTTTACTTGGAAAATATAGTTGTTTGTCCAGTAAATGTGCACACCCAATATGACAGATTTTATCAATTGTAACCTCCCAGCACATGAGAGAGACATTTACTTTTGCCAATTTTGAAATTTCTTAGATATATTGCTAACAAGAGGGGAACAATCCATCCAAGAAAGTCTCTTTGTTATAAGAGGCATACCCAGGTACCTCATTGGCAAAATACCCTCAGAAAAATTCAGATACGAGCAAATTTGAAGCTTCAAGTTTTCTTCAATACCACTCAGATACACAGAGTATTTGTTTGGGTTGATTTCCAAATCTGAAACACTGCTAGACTCTTGTAAGCAGTTGTGTTTGGGTTGATTTCCAAATCTGAAATACTGCTAGACTCTTGTAAGCAGTTGTGTAGCTTAATTATGGAATTCATATCAGCTCTTCCAAAAAGAAGTAGGTCGTCAGCAAAGAATAAATGAGTGATGTTCAATCTCGAGCACTTTGGATGAAATTTGGATAAACCATCATTTTTAAGAGTGTTTAGCTTCCTAGACAAATATTTCATGCCAAGAACAAATAAGTATGGGGAGAGAGGGTCTTCTTGCCTTAGCCCCCTAGCCCCTTGAAAGTAGCCATGAAGAGAACTATTGAGAGACAAGGAGAATTTAGGGGTAGTGATGCAGTCCATTATCTATAACCATTATGTTTGGAAAGCACAACCCTATTAACATAGCTTTAATGAAATCCCAATTAATGGTATCAAAAGCATTTCTCAGGTCAATATTGAGGGTAGCTCTAGGAGAAGATTGTTTCCTTCCATAATGCTTGATGAGCTCATGAGCAAGAAGGATATTATTTAAAATAGTTAATCCCTTAACAAAAAAACACTTTGAGCATCACTAATGAGGAAACCCATTACTTCTTGAATTCTGGTAGTAATAATTTTAGTAATGATCTTATAAAGACAATTGCAGCAGGAGATTGGCCGAAAATCAGATGTTGTTTTAGGATTGAGTACCTTGGGAACTAAAGTAATTGAGGTAGAATTGAGAGCACCAAGAAGTTTTCCAGAGCAGAAGAATTCCTCCACTTCAAGATTGAGATCCTCATTGATAATATTCCAAGCTGCTTTATAGAATGAAGTATTAAAACCATCAGGTCCAAGAGCTCTATCATCAGCCATTGAGAAAATAACATGTTTTATCTCTTCTCTAGATATAGGAAGACCAAGCGCATAACTTTGAGCAGAAGAGAGGATCGGACCATTTGCAATTACTTTAGGAGCAGGAGGCATGACAGGAACTGAAGTACCTAGAAGCTTTTCATAATATTCAATAAACTTTGTGATAATGTCAGCCATATCAGTAATTCTTTCACCATTTTTTGTGTATAGAGATAACACTCTATTATGATGCCGATTAGCTTTCATAATAGAGTGAAAGAACTGTGTGCATTTGTTACCATATGTACCCCATTTGATATTAGCCTTTTGCCTATAGAAAGAGGTTTCACAATTAAGCAATCTCACATATTTATTTAAGCAATCTTTCTCTCTTGAAATCAACATAGGGTTGAAAAGATCACTATTCATTTGCTTTTGGACTTCATCAAGATCATATTTTGCCCTCAACACTTGCTCACAAATATTCATGAAATGTCTCTTATTCAGCTCCTTCAGAACAGGTTTGAGATTTTTGAGCTTGGTATGAAATTTATATATATTATAGCCAATGACAACCTTTTCCCAACCTAAACTTACTATAGCGAGGAAAAATGGGTGACTTGTCCACATCTTAAAGAACTTAAAAGGCCTTTTTCATACAAAATCCTCATCCTCAATAGTAATTAAACCTGGAGAGTGATCTGAACAGTTTGGAGGTAATAATTCAATCTGGCTTGAAGTATATTTTTGAATCCAATCTTTATTAACCAGGACTCTATCAAGCCTACACTATATATTGTGTCTGCATCTTGTTTATTACACCAGGTAAAGAAACACCCAGTGGTCTTGATGTGGACAAGTTGACATGAAGAAATAAAATCCAAGAAATCCTCTGTTTTAGAATCAGATACTAAGACTCCACCAATTTTCTCACTATTATTGATAATAGAGTTGAAATCCCCTTCAATGATCTAAGGGAATGTGACATTATTGTTGGAAGCCATAATATCTTGCCAAAGAGTTTTCCTACTAGAAGTGTCATTGAGAGCATATACAATAGTGATTACACATGATAACCTATTATCTTTTGACTCAATAGCACAAGTCATAAATTGATTTGAGGAATTGAGCAGTTGCAATGAGAAAATTTCACCATCCTAGAGAATCCAAATCCTAACATTATTAGCTTGATAACAATTTGAGATCCAACACCAATCTTTAGCCACTTTCCTTGCAATAGCATGCATTTTTTCACCAGTTACTTTAGTTTCTAGGAGAGCTTTAAATGGAAGCTTATATTGGTAAATAAATTGCTTCACCATCATGTGCTTAGAGGGTTTATTAAATCCTCTAATATTCCAAATAGCTAAGTGCATTAAAAATTGGAACCACCCTTGTTAATGCTAGAGGGGTTTAAAACATGGTCTTGATGTCCTAAAAGGGAGAATTGTGATACCTGAAAAAAATGACTTTATCGCCTCAGACCTTGATGCTCCCTGATCATTAGTTGTTCCACCAGCTTTCCTTGCAGATTTATCTCTGGCAACACTAGTATAACATGTAGTATTAATGATAGGAGATGAGAATTGATGAGCATGGGGAGACCTTGCATTTCTGGGATTGATAGGTATTGTTTGTACACATGCACCAGAACTAGAATGCAAACTCCAGCACATCTAGTTCCAGAACCCTCCTCTACAACATGATTTTCCTGTGCACGTGCACCAGTATTAGTTACAGAAATAATTTCAGCATTCCCTTCATTATTTGCATTAGGATTTTCTCCAGTTTTGATTTCACTAGAATTAGTTGCAGTGTTAGTACCAGATTCAGCAAATGGCCCAGAATTATGTGCATTTTCTCCAACATTCCTATTAACAGGCATCCACCTCATTCTACCAGTCTTCCTTCTACATTGCTCAGTAAAATGCCCAATTATATTACAAGTATCACACCATCTTGGCTTGAGCTCATAGATAACTTTTTGAGTGTAACACTTCCCTTTAGGCCCTTGTATGACAAGCTGATCAAGCTGAAAAAACCCTAGAGGAGGGGGGGGGGAGGGGTGAATAGGGTTTATGCTAATCTAATTAGATATTAATACCAATTAAAATTTATTAACAATATATCCTAGTAAGAATGATATTCAACAAGATATGAGCAAGGATATGAAACTAAACAGGGGCAATATAAATATAAACACGACAAACAAGATAGTGGGCAAATGAAACAAAACAAACACAAGCAAATGATCACGGAGTTCGGACCTTTCGTCCTTCGTCTCCGCTCCCCACTCCCAAAGAGAAATCCACTATCACAATCGGGTTTTTGACGCTCACCCGAAAAAAATTTACACCTCCACACTCGGTTTTCTAGCTCACCAAAAAGTTTACAACTCATACTTGTAACTACACAAATACCATCTCAAGTGTTAGCCTCTCACGTGTCACCCTCAAGTGCTCGGAATTACTACATCTCACTAGGCTTTACTACCAACGCCACTTCTCTTGGGATCGATCATGTCTCTCACCTCTACACTCCTTTTGGTGTACTTGTGTATTACAAAGTGATTCTCACAATAAGGCTCAAATACAAATAATTTGTTCTCTATAATAGATGAGAACTTAATGTAAGCTCACTCAATCACACTCACAACCCAAATTACACAATGTGTGAAAAATAACTTAAGCTCAAGTGGTTGTGTGTGAAAGATAACAAGTAATATAAACTCAATTGAAATCTGGCTTATAAAAATGATAAATAAAACTTATAAATAACTAGGCATTGAGTTTAAGAAATCTTCTCTAAAAAAAGAGAGATAGAGATGAGGTTGAAACTCAAACACAAAAGAGATGATCTCCTCCTCTTGTGAAAACAACTTCACATAAACAAACTTAAAACCCAAACTTAAACCAAACTTAAACACCCTTAAACTTGTTTTTAAAACTCTATTAATTAGGTGAAAATGGTTATGACAATGGGGTATATATAGGATCATAGAACAAGCCCCAAAACCAAGAGAAAATCAAGAAAAAAAGAAAAAAAACGAAAACCTAAAAATCTAGAAAAATTAGCCGTTGGAAAACCGTCGGTCGACTGATGAACAATATCAGTTGACTGATAAGCTAGCCGTTATAGGCAGCTAACAGCTCATCAGTCGACTGAAGAGATTATCAGTGGACTGATGACCTCATCAGTCGACTGATAGTTTATCAGTCGTAAAAACAAAAACTTTTACACTTTACAGACGAGTTCATCAGTCAACTGATAAAATCCATCAGTCGACTGATAACAAGTTATCAACCAGAAACAAACTGTAAATCTGATTTTTAATCCTCTTTTAAAAATAACAAATAAATTTTAAAAAATAAAAAACTTTGGGAAATGATTGTAAACATGATAATAAACATGTTACAAAAAGAATTTTTAGAATTACACCTTCCAAAAGTGAAAACTCATCATTTTACAAAATAGTCCAAAAACATAAAAACTAAACATACATGTTTTTGATATTTTGACTTAAACAATATTTTAAAACTTTGTAAAATGATTTTATAGACTTAATAAAGGATGTAAATAATAATTGTTAAGTCCAAAAACCAATAACGTGATATTTCCACAAAAATGATGTTTTGTATAAAATATGCATTTTACAAAAACACAAATAATAAATATGAAACGTATGAGTATGTATATAAATATAACTATTGTTTCATATCTATATAGCTAAACTAAAAACAACTTATCCACAGGAAAAACAAATATGTATGTATATAAATATCTTATTTGCTTGTAAAAGCTTTTGTGGATAAATCAAAAACAAATTAACCATTAAATTGTGTGTGTATAATATTGAGCTTGAAGTATTAAACACACAAGGTATAAATCCTAAACTATTTACCCAAACTATCTTGATCTTCAATATAAAGCTTGACTTGACAAACTTTACGGGTGAAGCTAGATCTTGAATATGACTTGAATTGCAATGGCTTCATACCACTTATCTCGCCAACCTCCATTTGATATCATCATGAAGGCGCAAGTCCATCCATCCTCCAACTCATTGTTTGCCTAGAATAAATAAGAAAACACAAGCACTAGACAATCAATATTTGTTATAAATTATTTGTTAAAACATCATCAAAATAAAAAGGCCAACAATCTCTCCCTTTTTGACGATGACAAATAATTTACACAAAGAGTATATAAAATATATAATAAAGCACAATACTCATAAATATAAACATAAATATATTCAAAAATGGGGATATAAAAAAATAGGAAAGCGAAAGCTCCCCCTATCTATAAGCATGGTGAGTATAAAAACAAATAATAGAGAATAGCTCCCCTATCAAAAAGCCTTAATGAATATATGCAATGATGACCAAGGCAAACATATGTGAGTAAAAGCATAAATGAGAAACATACTAAATATAACTCACATACAACATGACCATGAGAACACATATAGAAATATATCAATATGAAAAAGTGTGTCTCAATACACAAACATAAAAACAATGTATAAATAGATTCATGAAATCAAAAGAAAGAAAAACATGATAATCATAAAAAAAATTCAAATGAAAATAATTAAACCAAATAAAATCATAAATCACAAGTAAATCACAAAAGAAGTAAATCAATATCAAAATGGCAAGAGAGGCAACAAAATCAAGCTCTTGAGCTTGTTTCAACCCATATAAAAAAAATTAACACCCAGTAAACATGATTTGGGAAATAAACACCTAATAAATCCGGGGGTTGATAAAACACAAACCTCTCATGACAATAAAAACCAAAATATCATGAAAATAAAAGAATTGTTCATAAAATTGTTTTTTAAAAAATATATTTTTCAAAACCAAGAAATAAAAAATGAAAAACAATAAGAATCTTGGTTTTAAAAAAGTTCAAAATTATTTTAGTACACAATTACTCTTGGTACCTAAGAGTCTAGGGACATGACCTCTACCATTTAAGCTCAATGCTCTAGGGTTATGATCCTTTTTAGGGGCATATGGTGCACTAACACGGTCAAAATAATAATCACTCAAATGACCATTCCGATTGTAATATGTGCAATAAAAGAGATCCATTTGTTTTTGTGGACCATTAGCTCGTGCACGGAAAATATTTTTAAACTAACGTGGTCTATTTGAAAAATTTGGCAAGTTTGAATATTTTCTTAAATCAAAACAAAACTTTACCAAATAGCCAAATCTATCACAAACATCACATTTAAACACATGTGGTCTACTAGAAGCATTTGACAAAAAGGAATCCTTTTCCAAATTAAAGCAAAATTTTACAAAATGGTCAAAACGACCACAAAAAGGAATCCTTTTTCAAATTAAAGCAAACATTATAATATTATATTATATTAATAATAGTAGAATATTATATTAATAATAAAATAACATTATTATATAAATATTAATATAATATACAACAATAGCAAATTGATATACCAAAATAATTAAATATATAATTATTTGAAAATAATATGTAATAATTATAATAGGCTAAAATACCAAATTGGTATATTTATACGAACACTTTTGCCAGTTTGGTATTTAAAAAAACTCCGATGATAACAAGACATTAATGCTCGGTCTTTTTGACAATAAGACCCATTTCTCAATTCCGGCGAGAAAATTTTTTTTTAACCCCCTTATCTTCTAAAATTATTAAATTGATACCCAAAATTATCAAAAAATATTTCATCCCCTCCCTCCCCCCTCCTCCTCGTCGTCGTCGATGTCCTCCTCCTCCTCCACCTCACCCATTCCCCTCTCCTGCCCTCCTCCGCCCTCCATCTTCCTCTCCCCGCCCTCCAGCTCTACCACGAAGCCCCCCGCCACGCCGACCTCGCCTGCTACAATTCCGTCGTCTCGTCCTGCCTCGCCTCGCCCTGGCCCGTAGGCTCTTCGATGCGATGCCGGAGAGGAACGTGCTCACCTGGACCTGCATGATCGATGGCCTGAGTCTTTTGATAGATGCCCTCAATTGCCCGAGTCTGTTTTAGTCAGAGAATCCAAAAGACAGCCTGAGATTTGAATATGCAGGTTAACTCACTACACATGAGAAAATAAATGTTGATGTGCAAATTGTTTTGAATTGCTAACGTCAAACTTTGAACCTAATGCCTTCTCAAAACTAGTGTCATAAAATGTTCCTGCAATCACACTAAAAGTTAGAAGTCGTGATGAGCAATGAAGGCCTTGTATTTAGCAGTTTGATAGAGCAATATTTAGAAGTGTAACAATAAGGAGTTCTTTTCTTTCTCTATGGAAATGAGATGATAGAGCAATATTTAGAAGTGTAACAATAAGGAGTTCTTTTCTTTCTATATGGAAATGAGAAGTAGCACCATTTAATTTAATTTAACAGGTTACAGATTTTGGACTTTCAAGGGAGGTCAATCACAATGCATCAAATATCAGGGGAGCCTTTGGCTATCTGGATCCTGAATATGTATCGTCAAGGTCCTTCACCAAGAAAAGTGATGTGTACAGCTTTGGAGTTTTGCTTTTTGAGTTGATTGCTGCTCGCAATCCACAACAGGGTCTTATTTAATATGTTGTAAGATCTCTCTATCACTGGACATTTTTTTCCTTTAAAATTGACTCTCTCGAAATGTATTAAACACATGGAAAACATAGTATCGATAGCACGTTCCTCTCCGACGCGTAGGCAGGACGAGACGATGGAGTTGTAGCAAGCGAGGTCGGCGGGGTGGAGGGCTTCGTGGAAGAGATGGAGGGCAGGGGAGACTCGAGAGAGGGAGCTGGAGGGCGGAGGAGGGGAGGAGAGGGGAATGGGAGAGGAGGAGGAGGAGGAGGACATCGATGACGAGGAGGAGGAGGAGGAGGAGGGAGGGAGGGGATGAAATAATTTTTTTGATAATTTTGGGTATCAATTTAATAATTTTGGGAGATAAAGGGGTTAAAACAAATTTTCTCGCCGAAATTTTGAGAAATGGGTCTTATTGTCAAAAAGGCCGAGATTTAATGCCTTGTTGTCGCCGGAGTTTTTTTAAATACCAAACTGTCAACAGTGTATGTATAAATATACCAATTTGGTATTTTAGCCAATTATAATATAATATAACTCATTAAAGTACAATATAATATTATAATACATTATACAATATTATATTACATTATATTTAATACTTATAATACTATAATAATGTAAACTAAATATTATAATATTTTATTTATAATATATTTTATTATAATTATTATATAATATATTAATAATATGTTTAATACTAATGTTATAATGAGCCAAACTAGTGTTGGCAAAAAATATTTAACATGGTGTTTAAAAATATTTTAAGATAAAAACACAATACCATAGTGTTTTTTTACAAAAACACAATAAGAGAAACACATTGGTATCCAAAGGAAACCTTGAGCGTTTGGATATCATGGTGTTTTTGTCGTTTTCGTTTTTTTTTCAAAAAAAACAATGAAACGCGTTTGACAACCGGGGCGTTTTTTGGCTTGATCTTTTACAAAATCCAAAAATTAAACACTTTTCTCAAAACACCAAAAAGGTGTTTTGAGATTCCGTTATTTTCATCTAAGCCGCCGCCGCTCGCTTGCTCGCCGCCGCCTGTCCGCCTCCGGCGCCGCCGAACGCCGCCGCCGCCGGCCCGTCGCCACCGGTGGGTGGCCGCCACCCGTCGGCCCGTCGCTGCCTGCCCACCTCCCGCGTCGCCGACCGCCGCTGCCGGCCAGCCCGCCAGCCCGTCACCGCACTCTCGCCCGCCGCCCCCCGTTGTCACCGCCCGCTCGCTCGTGGCTGGGCGGCCAGCCCGCCCGCCCGTCACCGCACTCTCACCCGCCGCCCCCGCCCCCCGCCCCCCGCTGCCGCCGCAGGCTCGCTACGGCGTCCGGCCGCCGCCCGACCGTCCAGCCGCCGGCCGTTGCCCGCGACCACCCACCGGCCGTCGCCAGTCAGCCAGCCGCCGCCCGCGACCGCCCACCGGTCGCCGTCGTCTCCCGTTAGCCGGCCGCCGTCGCAGCCTGCAGCCCGACCACCACCGCCCGTGACCGACCACCGACCGTCGCCGCCATTGCCCGGCCGCCGCCGCCCTCTGGCCCGCCCGCCGTCCGTCGGCCGGCCGCCACCGCCGCTATATAATAGTAACTAACAATGATGTTTTCAAAACACTTTTGAAAAAAACACCTTGACATGATATTTTTCTAAAAAACACTACAATAAAAATCGTCTTGGTATCCAAACATTTTTGCTATTCAGTTTTAGGATTATCAAGCTATCTACAAGTTGCTCAGCCTTGGACTTGAACCTCTTTTTAGCAAAACGAGGCGCGTATAAAGAGTACAAAAACTGAGAAGAAAAAGACACAAAACAGAAGGGAAGTAAATACAAGCAAAAGGAAGCGGTTTTCCATGAGTGGCAGTTAATGCGTGTGTTAGCTCGCGGAACATCCGGGCCAAGATCCAAAACTACTCCTCTCCCTCACCGAGGAAAGTGAGGCAAACTCTTGTGGGACCACTCAAAAAACAAAAATCTTTGCTGAAGTAAATTACACAATCAATTTCATACCATGTTGATGATTTAAGTGCATTTTGTATTACAAAAGAAACAAATTGTTCATGATCGGAATTCATGGGAAAAGACTATGTACTAATAATGGTAAGGTGTTATATGATTTGTAGAATGATTAGTTTATATTTTTGAGATGCAAATTATTATACCAAAGTAAAATCAGTATCTCTGGATAAATCTAGTCAAGAGGTTTACGGTTTACCTTTATGAGAATAGATTACGAAAAATATCATATACGAGGTCTTATATTAATCGGAAAAAAAAACTCAAAGATAGTTAGATGATCAGCTGGATTTCTGAGATGAAATAAATTAGTTGGCATTATATTTTATTTAAAATAAATTCTTGCTCATATTGAGAGAAAATATCCTAATCGCAGGAGTCTCTTAGCAATTCTGTCTACAAATTATATCACGTAAGGGCAATTTTTGACGATTACTAACTGAATTGTCGGTGCTTTTCCTGCATATTGCTGAAGTGGATATTTGTACACGTCGTTATATACAAATTTCCTTATGCAACAAAAAATCAATGTCATCTAACTGTGGGACGACAAATTTTTCTTTACAATATTATTTCCCATTTAACGGTTTTTTTTTGCTTTTATATATAGCCTACCGCTTCGGTGCTCCATAGAGATTAGTTGGAGAAATGATGACATATCCGTAACTAAATTCCTTAAAAATAGCTCTCACAATTCTAGGTAGATAGATTTGACGGTTATGAGGTGTTCCACACCCAAAATTGTAATTAACTATGAGTAAAAAGGTTATTTTAGGAAATATAATTTATGGGAGAAACAAAATTTATCATTAATTAGAATTCTTTAATTAACTATTAAAACCGAAGCTTTTCTCCGCACTTTCCATTAGAAGAAACCGGTTAGACTCCAAAAAATCTCGTGAAGAGAA
>BQKN01067432.1:241446-254258 GCA_022839385.1 Asparagus kiusianus
ATATACATATAAACTTAATTTCAAGAACAAGTTTTATACTTGGTAGTGAGGTGTCTCATTTTCATACACTCTCCAATTTATATGAATGTGGTCTCCCATTTGAATGAGTTGATGGAAATAAGTCACCTCACTACTAAGCACAAAAACTTGTGCTTGATACCAAGTTCGTCCATATTTCTCAATATATATATGAGCAATATGGAGGAACTTTGTACCAAACACAAATTTTTATGCTTGGTAATAATGTAACTCATTCTCATCCACTCATTCAAACGGGGGACTATATTCATATAGGTTGGAGAGTAGATGAGAATGAGACATCTCACTACCAAGTACAAAATTTGTGTCTCGTCCCAGGTTCCTATATATACATGTATATATATAGACACACACGGATTTTCATGCACGCGTATTGCACGTGGTTAAATATCATAAATATTTATTTTTGGTTTATTTCCTTACTAAAATTTATTTCTCGATTTCAATTTGATAGTTTTGCTCATCTATGTCTCTAAATTTTACCATTGTGATTATTTATCTTTTTTAATGTCTGTTTGAATGGGTTGCACCAAATTTAAGTTTCATATTGATAACTGAATTGTCACGAAATCAATGTGAAGCCAATTTAAATATTCATGTTATTTGGACCGGTATGAAATGAAGTTTTATCTAAGAAAGTATAGTGTTGCAAAAGTGAAAAACAGTTGAAAAAATAGCGTTATAAAAGCAAGAGGAATACTTAAAGCCAATAAGGCCTAGACGATTGATCAGAAGTGGGCTAAAATGGCGTAAAAGAGAATATGAATTTTGTTTCTAATAATTGATAGACTTTATTAAAAACCATAAACTAAATATTGATGCTAACTCTAGTATATATTTTATATGATAAAAGAATCAAAAAAATAAGTATATAAAAATACTAAAAAATCATGAAATTCTTTTCCAAATATTCCTAATTTTACTTAAAAAATTAGGCTATTCTATAAAATATTCAGAAAATATTATCTTTTATTCTTTCTGTTTTATTTTTGATTGAACCATAATTAATCTTTCTCTACTTTTATCTTTCTATAGGGTAATTCTAGAGTAGCGTCTTTATCATCTCTGTCGATTGCGAGATCAGGTTGGGTCTGGATTTCTTATGCTATTATCTTTCTTTGGACTCATTCATCTTTTATCTAACTTCACAAGTGACTTGAATGTCTTTCCGTTGTTCAACACAACCTTATGGAAATACAGACTTTGATTATTTTTTTATTTTAATAAGAACAAATATTAATTTCATATATATGATAATTTCTTTGTGTTCCTAATTTATTACTTAAGTTAGGATGAATCTTTTTTTCTCTGCAATAAATTCTAGTGTTGTGCATCCGATAAGAGTTTCTACTGCGTCCAATAGTGTTATCTTTGCAATGTCTGTGTCACTTTTCATGATGATCTTAACTAAATACTTATATTTTTTTCATTGTTTATTTGACTCAAATATATATTAGAATCTAATGTTGATATGTTTATCCCCTGAAGAAGGGATATTACTTAACCTTGATCCTAAGTCATCGATGATTATGTGATTTTTATCATTTGGGCACTCGTTATTAACATCTGTATCCATCTTCTTGGTGCAACCTTTACAAGTGTAAAACCACGGTTCAATCTATTATAAATGGTATTTATCTTTGCCTTAAAGGTAAAATAGCATATCTGTATATTAATAAATTATAATTAGCTTTAATTGTGTGAATTATAAAGTAGATTTTTTAAGATCATACATCTTCTAAATGTTGTTATGTCTGCATAATATCACTAAGTTAAATTTCTGCTGCATTTGTAAAGAGCATTGATGGACATATTTTTGTCTAGGTAGTTTATTCTGAATGAGCCCTACATATTAACTTAAAATGTAATATTTTTTATTTGTTGTGTTATATAAATATTTGCTTGGTTTATTTATCGTTTTCATATATTTTTTAGTTAGTTGTTTCTTTGAGGTTGACATATATTTGACGCAATTTGCAATGACATGAATATCTTCCCCCGTAAATTTGAGATATATATAACGTGAATTTTATATTTAATGGCCTTTAATAAGAATTTTTAATGAAATATGTTACCTTTGTTTTTAGAGATCATCAAATCCAATGATGATATTATGTGCTTATCTTTGATCGTATCTTTAAGAATTGATTCTTTTTTTTATCTAGGTTCCCAAATAAAGATACACATAGAGCTATGCCACTATATAGGAAAAAAATATCAATTTTAATTTTTTCTGAAACTATGTTAAGTAAGCATCATGTATATACCTTTCGTCCATTGTAGTGGTTTTCCACCTTTGTTTGGCTTGTTAGTATCATGTATATACATTTTATCCATTATAATAATTTCCCCCCTCTTGTCTGGCTAGTTATATCTCGTAATATAGTTGATCAACGGTTTCACGTTAGTTGCTAATGCAAGATGATTTATATATAGCTTTATATTAAGTTTATGATTTCTCTAGTATTTGAAGAATAAAATATAAAATTTTATAACTACTTACTAATATATATTTTGTATCTTCTATGAAAAATATTTCTTTAATTAGAACAAAGTTGTTCAATATGTTCTCTAAGAGGAAATCAGTTGGCATTTCTTTGATAGATATGTCTCTTAATTTTTAATATCAATCAAGTGATTCATGTATATTTTTAAAAATTTTGTGTTTATTTCCTTCACTTTTCTGTTAAAGGTTTGGTCTTTTTGAAGGACATCTCTGAACTTTTTAATAGTTCCTCTATATATAATTCTTTGTATTTTTTACCATGTGAATATTATTAACATTAAAGAATAATATTTATTAAATATAATTAATTAATACTAAGCTATTAATTATAGTATTTTATCAGTTTTGAGTGATTTAGTCTTTTAACGATCAATGCTATTTCTGTATTTTTGATACGCCAACTTATGTGTAAAATTTTATGCAGTTACTTTAATTTAGCCAGTGATGTTAAATTTTAATCTGTCAATATATTTTTTAAATTTTAGGGTAATTTATTATAATTTAAACTTTTGAGGGTGTTTCTATAATTTTTAAAACTTTGAGTGTGTTAATTTATGTTTTAAAGTTTTAGGGGGCTACTACTAATTTTTAGATTCATGTCTATTATTTTAAGTTTTGAAAAATCAAAATGTTTTGTGTAATTTGAACTATTACGGGTATTTTATGTAATTTTTAAAACTTTTTAGTTTTTTGACAATAATTCATTTATTATAGTATGTTAGATAATTATTCTTTTGTTACCTTTTTATTATCGTCTAAATACATTGGTGTTCATATGATATTATCTTTCTCTATCATCCCTGAGGCTTAATTGATGTGATAAACAGCTTTTATGATGAGGAAAGGGGGATCTATGTTCAAGTCTTATGGTAATCCCCTGAATTTTTTCTATGTTGTTTACAAATTTTAAAATTTCATAATTTTGGAATGCTTTTTGTAATTTAAACTTTTGAGAGTGTTTCAATGATTTTTAAAACATTAAGGGTGTTAACTATAAATTTTAAATTCTTCAGGGGATGCTGTTAATTTTCAGATTTCATATTTGTTATTTTAAGCTTTGGTATGTGAGGGTGTTTTGTGTAATTTTTAAAAAATTTTGGGTTTTTATTGTTGTTGTAATATTTCATGTATTTTATTAATCTTATTTTTTAAAATTGTTGAGCTAAAGTAATTTATATGAGATTAAGATAGGATATAATTATAATTATGATAGGTTAAGATTTAAATAAAATATTCGAAATGGCGAATGGTAATGTTGACCAAGAAAAGTTTTTCCCGAACCTGTGCTTTTAAAAGGAGTATAATATCCAAAATAAATGGATATGCTTGGTACCAAGTATGAACATGATGGTTCGTAGTGATGTGGCTCATTCTCATTCACTCATTCAAATAGTTCTCACTTGAAGATAACCACATCTTAATTATCCAACTCATATGCACCCATGTGAATGTGATCCCTCATTAAATAAGTTGATGAGAAAGAGTCGTATCCCAATTAAGTACCAAGTTTGTGCTAGGCTTCTTAAAAAGTATCCTCAACGTCATTCTTAATTTATCATCTGATCATCAACATTCGAGAAGTGTTGCACGTAGATCTAATCATTATCATCATTCTTTTAGATCTTCAAGATAAATATTTTAAAGAACAATCTTAATAAAAAAGAATGTAAGATCTTTCTGCATTGTGCTTAATTATTATTTATTTTTATTGGTTTAAACTTGTTTTTATGGCATCTTCAAGCCGGGTTGAATTGAGTGTTTATGACGCACTCAAAACCGAGTTGAATTGGGGAACTAGTCACTACCTAGGGTTAGGGATATTTATATGCGAACAGTTTAGGTTAGATGACTAGTTTGGGAGAAACTATGATTTTCGTCTTGTAAGTCTGCTGAATTAGGTTTGTGTTAGGATTATGTCTTTAATTCTTTGTATAAATTCATGAGAATTAGATAGGGTTAGATATCTATCATGATTAGTGTAGGCGTCTAAAAATGCTTGTAGGTGTCTGCACATAGCTCAAGACAAAGAGAAGGCGATGAACGTTATAATCTAAGTCAGAGAGGATTATCCGAATCGTAAACGAGAGCATAAAGCAAATTGGCCAAACGTATCAGTTAACAAAATGATAAAATACGCAAAACGACAGGAAATACAAGTCCGAAAAAGTTAGAAAACACCGAAAAGTGAAAAAAAGCCTCGAAACCCATGTAGGGGCGCGGGTCGCCACTTGGTGACCCACGCACACGCGGGTCACCACTTGGTGACCCGCGCCTATGCGGGTCACCAAGAGGTGACCCGTGCCCAAGCGGGTCATCGTGGCCTGCCGCGCAGTCCCAAGCCTCAAATGCGTTTTCGACTGTCTTAAGTGGTTTTCACAGGATTTATCTATTTCAGAGATTCTCAACTGACTTGATATCATCTCTACATGTGAGTAGGCTGTTATTGACTGAAGATAAGGGCAAATCCATCATTCTTATCCAAATACCCCGTATCCGGAGTCCTATAAATATAAGCCTAGGGCCTCCTTTCAGAGGGGGTGAATTATTATCAAGAGAATGAGGTGCTGCTGGATTGAAGAGTCAAGGAGCACGAAATTTTAGAGGAGGCTAGCTAGATCCTGGCGAACTTCAGCATAAAGAATGAGTATTTCAAAGGATCCGAAGCCCTATATCCTTTTTCTTTGAGATTAAGCTTGGTCTTAATCTCGAGAAGAGTACTGATTTTGCTTGGTTGATATCGGTACTTCAGCGAATACTTCCTTGGTGAAGTAGGAGCTCTGATCAATTTTTCTGTCAACCGGATCCGATCCGTAGGCGGTCCATGGATAAACCCCGACACATGCAAAGATCTCACACAAACAACAATAGGCGATAAATGTTCTCTGTTGTGTGTTGTTTGAAGGAGATTGTAATTTTCTTTATTTTTTATTGTGTAAGATCTTATAAAAAGATTGTCTTTTTTCGGACTTATTATAACGACTAAAGTTGTAATGAGTTATACAATGAAGAAAATAATTTCCGACCCAAACAATTAGGAGATTAAGTCTCATCATAATTAGGAGTTTGAATCCTATTCTAATTAGGAAGTTAGCCTAGAGATATGGTTTTGGTTTCCCTATATATATTCTTCTATTATTGGAGAAAAAACAAAGCTGAGAAGAGAGCCAGTATTCTTGTAATCTAGGTCAGCAGAGGGCGTAGCCTGATTCAAGAATATTGTGTGAGAGGCGAGAGTTTTGTAGTCTTTGTCCGTGCAAAAGATTACATCATTAGGAGAGGGTTTCACAGTCTTTGCCCGTTCAAAAGATTGTTAGTAGAGGTCTTTGGAGATAATATGAGAGTTGAGTATGTATGTGAGGTTGGGAGATTAAGAGACGAGAGTTGAGTGGTTTCTCTTCTAGTTCTTCCTGATACATAGTGGATTTCTCGTATTATTGCTCGTGGACGTAAGTCAAAGTTGGTCGACTGAATCACGTAAATCTCAGTGTTCTTTTATTTTGATTGTGGTTATTTTATATCTTATTGATTGTGGGTTGGCTTCTAAGTTATGCAAATCGTAGTATGTGGGGAGACTAAAATTCCCCAATAGTTTATGATTCGGGTGAACTTTCACGTGGTGAGGAAGGTCTTTTGTGAGAAGAAAGAGTAGATGTGGGATTGATTATCCGAATCACTATAAATTAAATCTCGTGTGTTCTGTTTATAATTTTTTCTATGATTATTGCATTGCTTATTGTTTTGTTTATTTATTTTTGGTAAATGAAAGATTTTATTCATAAACCAAAATAGAGAAGTTAAGTACATCAACAAACTCAGATACAGTGAATATGAGAACTAAATCACAACTAACAAAAGAAAATAAAACTCTCCAATTTTTGCTTACAGGGAATGAAACCAGACCCTGTCATCGTTTGGCAATGAAGGCTTGTTGAGGATAGCAGTACACATATCAACTTTAATGTCCCTAATAATCTAGCTAGAGCTCCTACTTTTCAATTTAAAAATCCTCTCATTTCGCTCTTTCCAAATGTTGTAAACCACTGCTGAAAGAGCCATTCTTTTTACTCAGTTTTGAACCTTTCACCCTTAATCTTTTGCAATACCAATCAAGAAGTAATCTCCAATCACATGTCCTCCAATTAAACTTGAGCCATTCCATAACCCCATTCCAAACAGTCATAGAGAAACTGCACTCAAAAAACAGATGTTTATGGCTTTCAAATCTACCTTCACATAGAGAGCAAAGATCAGATTGAATTACCCTTCTCCTGAGCAATCTATCTTTTGTAAGTAGCCTATTTTTAATAGCCAACCAAAATACAAAGGAGTGCTTAGGAAGATTTGAACTCTCCCAGACTATATCGGACCAAGGTGCATATACATTGATATTTACTGAAGATAGGATCTTATACAGCTCAGAGAGGTGAATCTTGGAGTGCTTATAACAAGACTTGATGTTCTGAATTAGCATGTCAGTTCCTCCCACTAGATTCACAGCTTTGTCCCTTGCTTTTAACAACTGTTTCCATAACCAAGAATCACCAGATTTCACACTCACTTGCCAGATGTTTGAGTCTTTTAAGTAGGTTCCATGAACCCATTTAATCCACAAAAATTCTTTATTTGAATGCACATATCATAATGTTCTCATTGCAGTGACTAAGTTCCAAGTAGTGGCAGAATAAATACCCAGACCCCGTTGGTTCTTTCCAGTGCAAACTTTATCCCAAGACACAAGTGGAGCCTTGAAACTATGACCAGATCTTCCCTATAGGAAATCTCTGCAAAGATCATTAATTTTTTGTAGAACTTTTGAAGGCAGAATATAACATGAAGTCCAAAAGATTTGAATTCCAAGAATGATGCTTTTAATTATTTGTAGTTTGCCAGCATAGGATTGTTTTGTTTATTATCTGTTTTGTTCGGCTGCATATTTTGTGATATCTTGAAAAATTGTAGGCAATTGTGTTCATCTCCTCTGGACTTGCATCTCAGATCCAACACTCACGTTGGCATATTTCACAGCCTCATGCAACGACGTATCCCGGAATTCATTTCTCATGTCACACAAATCAACTCATCGATAAGTCCTTTTCATGCGTCTGATCAAAAACATGGCCATAGACTTGTGCTCCCAACGAGCAGCGAAGTGCAGTAGAGTGTTTCCTTTGGAGTTGACTGAAAACATCATTTCTGGAGGTCTCAATCGCGTATAGCTCGTATACGAAGTTGGCGGCAATTTGCAGGGCTGTGTTTTTCTCTGCGGTTTCGTCTTGTAGGCAAATCGACCTTTCTTGTAAGAGTTTGTTGAAGGAGTCTATGTTGCCTTATCTACTATCTTAATACTCGGAATATTCCTTTTTTAAAAAAAAAACACTCGGAATAATTCCAGATCCAAAGCTCTCAAATTTGGCGAGAAGAATTTCTGTAGATGTTTGTCAGGGAAGGAATCACAAGTAGTAAATGGAGAAGGGATTGGACATGTATTAGTTACGATGGGCTACTATTGTTATTGACTAGACTTTATCGGGCATTCCAGAAAAAGGAAACAAAGAAAGAAGAAAAAGGGTACGCACGCACGCAAGAGGACTAAAGCATATCTGCTACATGCAAGGCAAATCGTCTAGTTGGAAAACTGATCGAAGCCTGAAGTCAATAGTTCGAGCATAATTTTATTTGGAGGATGGAGGGGCAAAAAAAAACTCTTCCAACCGTTGGATTCTGTCAAATATGTACCCTTACAACCACCTATATATGTTCTGAAACTAGTGGTAATGTTGGCTGTTGGATAGCAGGTTCCTAATATGTTTCCTAATTTGTTTTGGTAACAGGTTAATGGGATTCCTAATATGTTTTGGTAACATGATTCCAAATCTGTTTTGGTAACAAGTTATTAGGATTTCCTAATATGTTTTATTTTTTGTCTTAGAATTCCTAGTATGTTTATGATTTTAGGATTTCTATATATATGGAACAATTAGAAGAGAGAAGTGAGAAGAAAATTGGGGATATTTGGAGCACAGAAAAGAGGTATTTTCTGAGCCATTAGTTAGAGTTTTGTTTGGAGAGAATTAGAGATTTGTTGGTGAGATTAATTGTGAGTTGGAGTGATTTGTAATCTCAGTTTATATTTTTCTTCTCTATTAGTAAAAAAACTTATTCCCTTCTTGCCCCGTGGACGTAAGCAACTTACCGAACCACGTTAAAATTGATTGTTTGTATTTGTGGTATTGATTTGGTTTGTTTGGCATTCTCTCGACGTTCGTTTAATTTGATTTCTCATAGCATGTTGGTTTGGTTGTTTGGCTTCTGCAGCACTCAACAAGTGGTATCAGAGCTCGGGCTACGCTTGGGCTATTTGGAAGAGTAGATCGTTTTGGAGACTCGCCTAGTGCTTCTTTTGGTGATAAAAGTGGGATCTTTTTGGTAAAGACTCTATCTTTTTCAGTTTTGAATCTATTCTCCATTTATTCCGCATTTGTTTTGGTTCTTTGAGAAAGATGATCACGAAAGAAGGAGTTGTGGAGGGTACTTCCGGCGTGAAGACTGTCCAAAATTTGAATATCCACTCTATGAAGATAGATGCGGAGAAGTTTAATGGCATAAACAATTTTAGTCTTTGGAGATGTGAACTCTTAGATGCGCTCAATACGCAAAATTTGAAAGATACTTTGGAGTTGGACGGGAAACCGGACAACATTGAGGAGAATGTTTGAAAAAAGATAAATAGAACGGCGTGTGGTGTGATTAGATCTTGTTTGACTCAAGATTTAAAATATGATGTGATCAATGAGACTTCGGCTAAGAAGATTTGGGCGATCCTAGAGGGCAAGTATTTGATCAAGAGTGTAGAGAACTGCTTGTATCTGAAGAGGAGGTTTTATCGCTTCTAATTGAAGAATGGAACCTTCATTGGTGATCACATGAACCACTACACGAAGCTTCTTGCGGATTTGGCGAATGTAGATGTGATGATTGAAGATGAAGACAAGGCGTTGTTGTTGTTGAGTTCCTTGTCTGACGAGGAATATGAGACCTTCATTCTTACTCTTATTAATAGGAATGCATCTCTTTCTTATAGTGAGGTCACCACTGTACTTATGAATTATCAGCTTCGAAAGAAGGATAATGAGACTTCAGTTGATTCGGTAGCGGGGGTATTAGTCGTAAGATCAAAGATTCCAAACCATGGTAGGAGGTCGCATTCTAGAGGGACATATCTTGAAGTTCGTAGGAATCAGTGTTCATTTTGTAAAGATGATGGACATTGGAAAGCCGAATGTCTAAAGTTGGTTGATCGAGCCGGAAAGAATAAGGAGAAAGTTATTCAAGCTTCAGAGGTGAATGTTGTCAAGGCTAGCGGTAATAATTCAGATTCAGATTCTTCGGGCTACTTATTATCTGCACTATCGTCAGTTTGTATTGCCGGCTCTACAGAGTGGATGTTAGATTCGAGTGCTTCTTACCATATTGGCCCTAGGAGGGATTGGTTCTCCAGCTTTCAGGAGTTGAAAAGAGGGGAGGTCGTGCTCATGGGTAATGATCATGAATGTCCTATTGTTGGTATTGGTATCGTTCAGATTAGGATGAGTGACGGAGTGATTCGGGAGTTGATTGGAGTGAGGTTTGTTCCTCAGTTGAAGAAGAACATTATTTTACTTGGAGTTTTGGAGGCAGACTATAGGGTGACCTTGGTCAATTTATATTTGAAGGTTATATTGGGGTCCATGATTGTGATGAAGGGCGTCAGAAGGAATAATTTGTATTATTTGATTAGGAGCACGGTGTTTGATAGAGAGCTGACGACTTCTTTGGATTTGGCTAGACTGTGGTATTTGTTGAGGCTGGGTTATTTGATTGGTTATATCGTGCATGGTTTGTTGAGGAGTGCTTTGACCCGCAGATTGAAGTCCTTTGAACACATTGGTATGAGCAAAAAAACCGAGGTGGAGTTTATCACTTCTATCCATCGATTGAGGGGTCTTTTAGGTGGTGTTCAGTCAGGCATTTAGGGGCTTTCCAAGGAGGCATCATTGGAAGGTAATCGGTATTTGGTTTCCGTAGTTAGGGATTGTTCTAGGCATTGGTGGATTGCAACCAGGTCCCGTTGGTGTGAAGTCCTAGAAGTCAATAACAATTGGAAGAAGTGTATTGGCAGAAAGCTAACCCGTCGTTCTAGCTTTAGTATGGGTTCTTTATTGTATTTGTGCCGAGCTCATGGCAGTTTGAGACACTTTATTGATATGAAGACATTAGGGCGACGATATGAGATGACAGTTTTGATGGGTCGTTCCTTACTGGAGGGGGATCAGTGTTGGTTGTCGAGCATTGGTTTTGGTTTTAGAGCTTCGACATATTTAGGTCATCTTGATCATAGGTTGCCGACTGCTGCGTGTGGAGATTTTGGATCTGGTAGAGCTGCTTCAGATTTTAGGTTGCGTCGGATATTTGGTTGCCGACATTTGGTCACATCGAGGATGTGAGTTTTGATTCGATTGCATGTTTGGGATTCATAGGTTCGTTTGATTATCAGTTAGGAGCTTCTAATTTTGTTCTGAGTAGGTATGTCACATTTGATTCTCGACAGGTGGAGAGTATTGATCAGATCATTAGGATATCACAGCGGGTGGAGGATAATGCTACTTCACATTAGGTGGGCCAGATCATACTGCATCGTTTGGGATTATAGCTGAGATGACATAGTTTGGAGATCATTTGGATTTGGATGCAGATGATGAGTTGGTTTTGAGTTCGAGTGCAGCTGGTGGACATGTTTTGGATACGACCATTGGTTCACCTCAGGTGGAGGTGTTTGATTTGTTTTAGTTTGAGGTCATTGGGAGTGCTATCAGTTGCAGATCCATTGGTGATATTAATGAAGAGTTGCAAACTTTTTTATTTGATTGAGGGCCTTTGAAGGCCGTTTGGGTGAACTACGTGAATGCTTGATTCCTTAGACAAGAGGATACGTAGGCAGTCATTTATGATGCAGCCGGTTTGGTGAGTTGATACCGACATTTGGAGTTTATTCACGTTCTCGTTTGGGTTCTCGACTTGTTGTGGATTGAGTCCATTATCGTGGATTTGTTCCACTTCGTACTGGACGTAACAAGTGAGACGTTTGGTTGGTATTGGTGTCGGCTTAGTTTTGGAAAAACTTTATCGATGTGGAGAATTGTTGGATAGCAGGTTCCTAATATATTTTCTAATTTGTTTTGGTAACATATTATTGGGATTCCAAATCTATTTTGGTAACAGGTTATTAGGATTCCTAATATGTTTTGTTTTTTGTTTTAGAATTCCTAGTATGTTTATGATTTTAGGATTTCTATATTTATAGAACAATTAGAAGAGAGAATTGATAAGAAAATTAGGGATATTGAGAGCACAGAAAAGATGTATTTACTGAGCTATTGGTTAGAGTTTTGTTTGGAGAGAATTAGAGATTTGTTGGTGAGATTAATTTGTGAGTTTGAGTGATTTGTAATCTCAGTTTGTACTCTTCTTCTCTATTAGTGAAAAACCTATCCCATTCTTGCCCCGTGGACGTAGGTAACTTGCCGAACCACGTTAAAATTGGTTGTTTGTGTTTGTGCCATTGATTTGGTTCGTTTGGTATTCTCTCGACGTTCGTTTGATTTGATTTCTCATAGCACGTTGGTTTGGTTGTTTGGCTTCTGCAGCGCTCAACATTGGCAAGTGGACAGGAAGTGAGCTAGACCAAAATCTGAACTGTCAGTTTCAGACCTTTTTGATAATATTACTCTCCCTTTTTTTATTAGGATGAAGGTATAGTTCCACCAAATTTTGTTCTATCACCAGTTATTCCACTATATATGTTGTAAGAATTTGGATTTTGTAAATATACTCAATGACATTCATGTTTTATAATTTTTTTAGGTTTAATAGATTAAAAGACATTTCAATACTTTCAAAAAAAATTGCATTGAATATTTTCAACTTTAATGTTTGAATTAACTCTTAATTTTCGGTTAATAATTACATTTGAAATCTAAGCAATCTAGAACGCTATTTATTAATTTTGTTTCTATGACATGTCCCAGTACTTGCTACTATTAACCAATACTTATCATCGGCCTCTAAAAATGGTTTTTTTGAATACGTTATTGGGTGCCAATTACTAAAAGATTGATATTGGAGCATTTCTGGTATTCCATGCCCCCCTTTAGCTTAGACATCCTACTCACATGGGTGGGGTAGTTTTTTTTTTTTTTTTTTTTTTTTTTGGGGGGGGGGGGGGGGGGGG
>BQKN01067432.1:254358-286424 GCA_022839385.1 Asparagus kiusianus
AGAATTCTGAGGAGATGTGTAGTCAGTAAGAAGGCGAGCAAACTTAATCAGGGTTATATGAGTGATATTTAAAATTAAGGATTTAGAAGAACAACGTGAGAGATTTGTGGCCGAATGAGTCGGTATCAGGATTTTTTTTGGCGGGTGGGGTGGGGGGGATGAGGGTGGGTCGCGGGGGCGGGAACTAAGGGACTGTTTGGTTGGTTTCCTAAAAATCAAGAATAGGAAATTGGGTCATAGAAATCTCAAAAACATCAATTTTCTCCATTTTCATCCCTAAAACTCACCACAACATCCAATAAAATATTATTTTTATCTAACAACTCATCCACTTTATCCAATAGAATATTATTTTCATCCAACAACTCATCTCATATCATCTCCTAAAAATAAATCAAACACAAGAAATGGGTCACATCATCCAACTCATCTCATCTCATATTTAAAAATCACTCACACCATCCATTAATATGGTGATAACTCATCTCATCTCATTAACATTTTATTTCCACCCATTTTCTCAAAAAAAACAAGGAAATTGATTTTCTTAAGTGTGGGTCACATCATCCAATAATATACAAACAACTCATCTCATATCATCTATTTTCTTATTTTTAAGAATGAACCAAACACAAGAAAGAAACTATTATAGGAAATATGTTTCTTATAATACATTTCCTTATTTTTTTTTTAACCAACCAAACAATCTCAAAACAAGTTTTCTTAAAAAAATCACTCACATCATCCAATAATATGGTGACAACTCATCTCATCTCATCTCCTATTCTTTGATTTCCTTTTTTTTAAGCCAACCAAACAGCCATAATACAAGATTTCATATTCTTTGATTTCCTATTCTTTGATTTCCCAATTATTTTAGGCAAACAAACAGCCCCTAATTCCAAAATATCCAGACGCGTAATTTGTAAGCAAAATGATCGCCTTGCTCCTTTTTGGAATACATGGCTAATGTGTATTCATTTCATGTGGGCCCAGTGGCCATTGGCTATTCTTCATTTTCTTTTCTCTTTTTTGTTTTTGGGCTCTCTGTTTAAGCAGCCCTCTCTTCATGCTTTAGTTTTATTCCCGCGGATTAGCCCACTAGCCCATTGAAGACGGGCTTAACACACACACACACACCCTTCTCTCTCTCTCGCACATTTTTCAATACTTTTTCCCCACACGTATATACTATATATAGCGACTGTTCGATAAAATTCCCAAAGGAAGTGTCGATTAAGGGGCTGTTTGGTTCGCTTTAAGAGCCCAAGGAAATCTATTTCCGCCTCTGACACCACCTCCACGTTGGATTTTTTGTTTCCGCCAATTTCTTTTCATCGCTTTGGATCGGTAAGATTGAAGAGGAAAAACGCGACTCAAAACACCGCCACCTCGGATTTTTTTCTCTCCCCAATTTCCTTCCCCAACCGAGAGAAATCGACCAAAACCTTGGCCACCTCAGAGTTTTTGTCCCTCGTTGATTTCCCAGGCGACGATAGAGTTACCTCCTTGTTCTCCTCCCGCCAGAAATCTCCCGCTCTCCTACGCTTGGTCCCCTCCGAATCCTTCACCTCCGCCCCCTCCTCGATCTCCAGCCTCGACCGCCTCCATGGATTGGAGAAAGGCTGAATCTTTGAGATCAGGGCCAGAGGGTTTCATTTGGGTACGAGGAGCTTGGGGTTTAGGGCTTCGGATGCCGCTCGAGCTGGATTCGCGATGGAGGAGAGGTATTTTGAGGAGGAGAAGGTGGTGAGTTCGAAGAAGGGGGGAGATGACGAGGGGTTTGAGATTGCTAAGCTTGGGATTGATCAGAGTATTGTTGGTGAACTCGCAAAGAGGGGAATAACCAAGCTTTTCCCTATTCAGGTGATGATTTTCTTTTGGGGACTTTTGAATAATGATTGGTGATTTTCAGGATTATATAATTTGTCATCAGAACCTCTTCTTTATATATATATATAACCACAGTTTTCTCCTTCATCACTTTCAACCATACTTTCTAAAATACAGAGGGGAACTGATCTAGGGGTTTTTAGGCAATTAGATGAAATCCTATACATCGAAGGATATCCTGGCTATCGACTCCTAATGCCCATGGAAGAGGACTCAATGCATTTGGTTTGTGAAGTGAAAGGTAATAGTCTTCATGAACAGTTTTTATTTCTTATAATGCTAAATATTCTTTTTTAATGTATGTTGTTTGATGAATAATCTAGCGTGTTGTTTTTCCTTTTTGGGTTAATTTCAAAGATAATGTTCTTTGTTTTGTCCTCATCATACCGACGGATACAGATGTACATATAGAATATTTAGCTTAAGCAATTAGGGAAATGATCTCAACTTTAACATCTAAACAAGGTGAATCTATATGTATGGAATCTGTTGTTTTCTTTTATTTTGTTAGGGCAACACGGAACATAGTAACAATTTTATATCACCTCTAATATCGGGATCCTCTTGGAAATTTTGGGCATTTGCAAATGTGTAGACTTGTTTACTTGGATGTGTCGTCATGATAATCTTTACCCTATAAACTAGGTGCTCGTTTAAATGTTAGTAGAAATAAGAATCAGATAACATAATTACAAATTGACTGTTACGTTTTTGTTATGGAAATGAACAAGCAAGCAGCGAGTGAAAATAGTTCTCTTTACTTTATTCAATTTTGAAACCCTTGTGTTGGGTTCATGAGGTCTCCACATCTCCTAAGCAACACATTTTAGTGGTCACAATTAAATCCTCGTCTCATGTGTGCTAGTTCTATGCCATTACGCTGGCAGTGAAAATTTGTGCTTCCTACACTAGGAAGTAGTAAACAAAAGGAACTGCATCCCAATACGAAAAGTATGTCATAAGTTCAGAATGTACATGGTTTTTGTATAACGTTGACATTTATCCATCCCCGAAATGAGCTTATCTTACATAACTAAGGGTGGATATTTATCTGTTTATTCTTATAATTCTTGTTAGTAATATATATTTTTTCTGTTAAATATATGGAGCCATAATTTAACACGATAAGAGAACACATATAGTTAAGTGAAGTGTTTTTTCTTGTTCTTTCCTTACTTCAGTTGAGTATTTTAAGAAGTACCTGGGTTCTTCATTACAGGGAGTTATATGTTTTTCCCCCGGATGCTAACTACATGTTTTCCCCAACCTTAATTTGCAGACGTTGGTTCATCAAAGTTCTTCAGGCTTGATGACTCAAAGGTTTTATCATGGCTATGCTGTAAGGTGCACCTATTAATTCATATTTGGTTATGATGTACATAATAGTGGTAGTGAGTAATAGGAATGTGTTCTCTTGGCTCTTTGTGGCAAGAGAAGCCTCAGAGGTTCATGCACTTCTCTATAGCAAATTTAGCATCAATAGACTCTTCCGTAGTCTGTGAGATTTCTTGTCAGTTGCTCTTTTGTGGCATGCTGTGAGGTCTGCCAATTAACTGGCAATGTATTGTGGTTTGCCTGTCTCTTGTGAGTCTTTTCCTGAATCAGGAATTAAATACCAATTAAGGCAACTGATGTTAAATTGACTTGTGGTCAAAAATAAAGTTGTCCTCTATTGAGCAGTTTAAAAAAAAGCTGAGTCAACATTATTATGAACATATGTCTTTAGTTAACTCTCCTTTTATCTCTTTGCAGGTAGTCCACTTAAAAGCATCACTGACAAAACTGGACAAAAATTATGCCATTCATGATGAAAGGGAAACTTGTATGGTACCGCAACCTATATGAGTATTCCTTTTTCTTTATTGTTGGTACCTATATATGTTTACTAGTGAACGTCTTGTATTTTAGATGACCAAGAACACCACTTGATTAATCCCTTGCGAACATGATCACATAAAGTAATCTATACTTATTTCATATGCGTGAACATGACTTTGTTGACGTTTGAATTGAATGAGTCAAAACTCCACATTTCTAGGCTTGTTGCTTCTTAATTGGACAGAACATTTTTACAAACTTATTATGATGAGGGAATATAATGCCCCACAAAAATTCATGAGTATGCAAATTGATTTTACAGTCGAACCCTCGAGTAAAAAATAATATTACTTAAGCAAAGTTGCAATTCCCTAATACAGTTACTAGAATATTAAGTTATTAACTATATATAATGCCATTTATGTTTGCGTTTTGTTTGGTTATGACTTGTGAGCACTTGCTGTGATGGTTGCATGATTGGGAAATTCTTGATAGGAAAATCGAGCAAACTGCGTGAAAATTCTGAGTCTTTTGATATCTTGTAAATGAAGGTCATATATACCACGGATTAACTACTTCAAGATTTTACCTCTATAATCAATCTTGTTTTGTTATGTGTCTTACAGTAAAAGAAATTGTCTCAATATTGGGCGAATACCTGAAGGATCGATGAGCCATGGTTGACCCTCTTATGCAGCCATTTAAAGTAAGTCAACGATTTAAACTCATATTTGTAAGTAAAAGTATATGTAGCAGTTCAAATTGGATACTACTAATATTTTTCAATCGCTAATCTTCTGAACTTTTTGGAGGGAAAAATAAACTATTTGAAATTGTCATTCCCCTGCAGGTTGAACTGGCATGAAGCTCTTCAAAATACTCCCAGGAATGAAAAAGAACCAGGTTTCCTAGAGGACACTCCAATGCCCTCCCGTCCTCTTTCAGTAAGTTGCTATGATTTCAATACAATAACTAAAACTTTTACTTTCTTAGATCATTTACTTATAACCTTTTCCAAAACCTACCTTTTTTCTAGGGAAAAGTCGATACTGCAAAGAAAAAATCAAGTAACGCAAAACAAACCAAAAAGCTGAAAGCTGAAACCGACTCTCAGAATATAAAGAACATGTTCCAGAGAGTCACTAGGAGGAGAAGTTGAACGAAGATGCACGAGGGAAGTTACATGTTATTGTTCTGATACTTGTTTTAAGATGTTATTTTCTCAGTGGGGTGGCTTGGAGCTCTTCCCTTCATTGCTGTAAATTTCTTTATGTTGGACTAATTGAAGTATGTTATTCCCTATAGTTGTAATCTGGTTTGAGAGCTTTTAATCGCTAATTGAAGTATGTTATTCGCTATATCTATTGGTTGCTATTTGTGCTCGTCGTCTAGCTCTCGTGGCAGTTTTTGGTTACTATGATGATTCGGGCTTGTTTAGCTCTATGTTGTTGGGTGTTTGGTTGCTATTTGTGCTTGTCGTCGAGCTCCCGTGGCTGTTTTTTGTTACTATGATGATATTGACCAGATTCTGAGCCCTCAGTCATTACGTACATGTTTAGTATTTACAGGTTTGATATGATTTGCTATAGTATATACATATTTATAACTAATCAGGTTGTGTATATGTTTTTTATAGGTTTCATAAGAATATCTGGCTAATTCAGGTACATATCTCATAAAATTATTATTAATCAGGGTATTACAGGTCTCTTTTATTTTTTATTCGAAAACAAGTTTCGTGTGATTTTTTTCATCTCAAATAGGTATATTTCAGGTCAAATCAGGTACGTAGTTTTTTTGCACATATAGTTCATCAACATGCATAAATTATCAGATTTGATGCGATTTGCTATGTTATATATATATTTATGGCTATTCAGATTGTTTATATGTTTTAATAGGTTTTAGCAGATTTTTTGGGTAATCTAGGTATGTACTACTTAAATTTATGAACAATCAGGTTATTACAGGATTCGTGTGATTTTTTCAATCTCAAACAGGAACATTCGAACTTTTATATGATTAAGATTACCTCATATTACAAGCACAAAAAATTTGTATATAGTGGGGGTAATCTTACCATGGTGACTATAAACGCTTTTCCCTACAAACTTCAAAACCAACCAAACACAAGAAAAGTGGGAAATGTCATATCAATAAAAGTTTTTCCTTTTTTTATATGCAAACCAAACACAAGAAAAGTAAATACATTGGTTTCTCGCCATTTTTTATGTGCGAACCAAAGCGAAACAATCAATTTCTTGGAAAAGTTTGGAAAACTAAAAACTTGTATTTCTTTACATGGAATTGAATTTCCCTATATCTAGGAAACGAACCAAACAGCCCCTAACTTCAAACTCTATGATAGGTTGTTACGTTAATCATGCTGATCTTGGCAGTTCTCTGTGGTTGAGTTGATGGCTTTTCGCTGTTGCATGAAATGATGAAGGTTGTAGTCCTGAAAAATGAAAATGGATGAGCTGATGTCTGTGGTTTATGCTGATCCTGGTTCTTTGGGACTCGTGGAAGAATGCAAATATGCAGCTGTGGACGAAACTTATAGGTATGTGTGATGGGTTTGGGTATTTGTGGAGCGTAGTTCATGTGTTTGAGAGAATGCCAACCAGGGAAAATAGAGGTGCTAGTTTCATTGAGATGTAAGAACTCATTAGAGTTAGATTACTTAATTCTAAAAATGTGATTGGCGTAGCTCAACGAAGATGCCAGGTTTGTTCCAATCTATTTGTCTCTCAAAATAATTACTTTCTGCTTCCTTCGTTTGTTGTTATTCATTAACATCAACAAAATTTCCATCTGCAGAAGTGTGCAACCCTGCAGCATGGCATCATATGTCAACGAGTTGAACTTTTGCAGTGATTAAGTTTCTGGGAGTTGGGTACTTTATGCTTTTAAGTGACATCTAGTAAAGGTATGAATTCCTGAAACCATGTTTTATTAGACCAGCATTTTGTTCTACATTATGTTGCTATGTTTTCTTGTGTGAAGTCCGCATTTTCGTAGGTGGACAAATAAGGTGCTTTCATCACTTGTTTTGTTATGTAAATGCGTATTGTTATTTGAACGGACTAACTTGCTGTTTGGAAATTGTAAGCACTACTGCCACTTGTAACCTTGCAAAATGACGCCTTGATGAATTGATAGATCGACTTATCAAAAGCAATAACGAAAATAAAAAAAGATGTTGCCCGATGATGAGAGACCTCATTATCAAGAAGCCACAGCATGGTAGGAAGTTCATTCTGCATACGAACCTTGGGTCAATTTCCTCTGTTAACATCAATTTAGCACAGAGTTATAAGTAAAAATTCAATCTTGGAGTTTCATGATTGACAACGGAAAGTATCATCGGATATCGCTTAAGCCAAAATTGGATTTAAGGTTTCATGCCTTTTTGGTCTCTCAGGCTTTAACAAGTAAAGCAATATGTGCTAAAAAGGCTGAAAGTAAAAAAGGTCTACATGAGATCTAGCAAAATCTTATAAAAATTGGCCCTTTTCTACTCTTTCTGTCAATTCATTACTTGGATGAAACACAAAGAGTCTTATATAGGACTAGCATTCTATTGACTGACGAGGATAATGTGTTAAAAAGTACCCTATCATGCTGCTAGGAGTATGAAAATCCAATGGTTCTAATAGTGGAGTTTCTTTCCCTTTTTTATTTTGATTTCTTCTTGTCGTCACCAGATTTAATGAGTCAAATGCTGGACAGTGTGCCATCATCCAAGCAATGGAGGGAACACTGCATGCCATAGAGCAAATAAGAACAGAAATGCACTTACGACCTGATTCCACCACCACATAGATGCCCGTGGCAAAAGCCACAACCATTCCTCCATGGGCCACCCACATCAATTTCATAGCAACTCTAATAGAGTGCAACCGGATGATCAGAAGATCCTGTATAAATGAGGAAGCAAGTGACTATAATGGAGCTAACCATTGCTAAAGCATCAGAGATAAGGAAAGCCTTGAAGGCTGTTTTCTTTCCTAGAATTGCCATCCCACGGTCTGGGCCATCATTCTCATAGCCACCGGGCAGAGTGAAGGCTGCGGCAAAAGTGACAGTTGCAATAAGAACTGCCACTATTGCTAGGTTATTCTATAATGCCCTATATCGGTTAATTTCTTCAGCATCTTCTGAATAAAAATCCTTTGTCATTAAGTCCATGCATTGTGGGCTGAATTGTGAGCCTGCTGACATCAATCTCTTCATGATCTTGTTCTGCACAGCGACATAATCAATATCATGATCAAGCAAGAAAGTTTATCCTCCTGCATTTATTTATTTATTTTCATCCGTCAGTTTCACTCACTTCTGAGCGTTGATCGTTTTTTTACTAAGCCTTTTGCAGACAATACGGAGTTGGATATGAATACACAATTCCACGATAAGTTCAAAAGTGTTTTAAAAAATTCATTTCTTTGATGATGGCCCTGATAGGTGATGACTTTACAGAATAGTTATTGTATTTGTGTATATTACAGCGACGTTGTGCTATCTATGTGCTAATAGGTTTTCAGTTTTTGCAAGTGGAAAGAAGGATAGGAAAACTGTAGAGCAGCTACAAAGAATAACTACTATTTGTGTGGGCTTTATCCTAATCTGATCCTATTGCATTTAAAGTCATTTTGTCTACATTTTGGTTGATAAAACTTCAATAAAGGTGAAATAGGTTGGTCAAATTTGATCTTATTAATCTTTCTTGTTTCCCGTTATGTGAGAACAAAGAGCAAAGCAGTTTAAAGTAACATACATAGGAATGTTAAATAAAGAAGTATCTACTGTTCTAACGCTTATGCTTGAGTTCACGGACAAGGAGGCAAGATCTAGAGGTGTGAGACCCTTGTAGTTCCTTGATCTGGTGTCTATTCTCTCATCAGCCAGTAAAAGATTTACTATCTCCAGGTTGTGAATAAGTGTTGCCAGATGTAATGGTGTGTTCCCCTCCTGATCCATCGTGTTGATCAGCTCCTAACGAGCAGGATTCTTGAGAACATATTTCACGACCTTCAATCGCTTGTTTTCAATGGCAACAACAAGAAAATTCCTCTGCTTTTCATTGGTGAGCTCGATAGTGTCAGGACAATGCTTGATTATCTCTGCAATGACTTCAATGTAGCCCATGGTGGCAGCAACATGAATTGCTGAAAGACCATCTTTGTCTAAGAGATGAGCTGTGGAAGCATCATGATGGAGGGGTAGCTGGATCATCTTATGATCGCCAAAGGATGCAGCATAATGAATAGGAGAGCTTTCAGATGCATCCACGTGGTGACTTATAAGGGGCAATTTCTTCATCAGGGAGTTCTGCAATTTCTGGTAATGACGTAAAAAATAAAGGCAACTGTCAATAGCGTCCAGCCAGTCCATTCAATTGGGAATGTCTCTATGAAAATTTAAAGGTACAAAACTATATTGTTGGTTCTCGTTTGTATAGTTGCAAAAGTGAAGTGTTATGTTTAGGTTTTTTTTTCCGTTATGTTTTAGTTTGTTTTCATATGTGCCCTCCAAATCATATGTAGTTTTTAAAATTATCCTCCAAATCATTGTAATTGTTGTTGTACCCTCTAAATTGTAATTATCTTTCAATTTTACCCCTCATCCAATTAAGGAAATAACAGTGGAATATTATGTTAAAGATTGAACTGCTCTGAAAATTATTCATTTTAAAAGAATATTATAATTTTAGCAGGTTAGGATGAGGGTTAAAGTTAAGGGATGACTATTGTTTGGGAGTTAAATAGCAATTATGATGATTTAAGAAGTTTTTTTTAAAAATACTATAGTTTGGGCGCATATATGGGAGAAAAGTCACTTTAGCTTTTGGACTTAGAACTAGAACTGATTATCTCATTGCCATTTTGTGTAAATATAATTTAGAAATTGTGCCACTTCATATGAACTTTCCCCAATTATAAATTATGTTTTTACTTATATACCCTTCAAAAATTAGCATTTAGTTTATTTAGGCCTGAAAATATTTGTGTGTGGAGCACCCTTAACAATACATTAAGTTTAATATTAACTAATTGTATTATATAACCTACTTTTCTATATGTGATTATCTAGGAGAATGTAAGTATGAATATACAGTACACAAATCATTTACTCACATTGCCTCTGATTTCTTGGTTTTAAATCAAACTTATTCAAGATTGGATAATAATTAAGCAACCTTCAAAAGTAACCGAAATTTTCATATTAGCACTTGCAGTCATATGTTATGAGTCTCCTTACTGACTGTGTAATCTCTTCCTTAAAATTGAGACTTTACTTTCACCCGCATATTAAATAGTAATCATAATATTTAGTTGGTAATGAATCAGAATTTATCAAACTAAACGCAGGGGTACAGATTTAATTTAATATTTTTTTAAAGGGTAACTAAGCTATAATTTACATTATGTATGTGTGTGTGTAATCCTTAATGAATTCTGCCATCTAACTAACTGACATCAAAGGACTACACACATCTAAATACAAATTTGTATTAAAATTGAATGCATGCCTGCAAATTAACGTGTTTCGTAACTCCCAAACTTACAAACGACACACCACAATTAATGTGGATCTTTCTCATTAGAGGGATTTGTCTCATAATATTCTCCTCTTCCCTAGAACTTACGACATATTTCTCACAAGCCACACATGTTGACCAGCACTCCTAAAGTTTTTAATTCGAAAGTTTAAAGGTACACATGCTTGAAATCTTAGGTGTTAATAAGAAATTTTAATGGTAATTAATGATCTACGTCCTATAGGAATAGGTGTATCTGCAATCGATCTTTATGAAAGTAAAGAGAAATAACTAGGCCTACCAGAGTTTCGACAAACAGCAGCATGCAAAGCGGTCTGGTGATCAGGACTCCAACAGCACGAGCTGAAAACTGCAGTAACATCCTCACAATCTCCAACTCTCCTCTCTCTGCTGCCAGATACACTGCTGATTCCCCATGTTCATTAACAATATGACCCAACCGCCATTCCTCATGCATGAGCACTTTTGAAGTGCTCAGATTACACTGTTTCACAGCCTCATGCAATTGTGTATTGCCACATTCATTTCGCATCTCACATAGATCAGCTTTTTTGTATTTCACATGCCTAATCAAGACATGGACCACAAGTCATGGCCCCCACGCGCAGCACAGTGTAGCGGAGTGTCTCCTCCGGAGTTGACTGAATATGTCAAGTCTGGATGATGATTGAGGATCTCTGTCACAGAGGACCCATAGCCAAGCCCAGCAGCAAGGTGCAGAGGTGTGTTCTTCTCTGCAGTTATGCCTTGTAGGCAACTCGGCTTCTCTTGCATCAGTATCTTCAACATGTCTATGTTGCCTTCTTTTAACACTCGGAACAATTGTGGATCCATAGCTCTCTCAAATATTAAATTGTGAGAAAAATCTCTTCAGTTCTTTGTTAGGGGAAGAAACTGTATGTAACTCTTAATTAATAGAGAAGCAACTGGAGATGGATGTTAATGCGATTGACTTGACAGGCTATAATGGCTTTGAGGAAAAGCAAAAGAAAGAAAGAAAAAGGGATTGCAGATGTTTGGAGCATAGGAGAAAATATCTACTGTACTTTTGCTTCCAACAACAAAATTTTTGGATCAGTGTGAATATGTTAGGCTTTGGGATAAATATATATGCAGGGTATGTGACTTTATTTATGCTTTGAGGTCGCTGTGCTGCGTGGTCCACATACTAGAATCAATGTAGAATTTGATTCCTTGTTTCTTTGTGTAATTTCTGTTGCGTAATAAGTACTTGCAAGTTCCCATTTATTTCCTTCTACAAATTTACTTTCTGCCTTATTCCAGTGTTGTTATTCATGAGCATTGAGGTTACAATGCTGCGTGTCTAGGTACTAGAATCAAGTGCAGAATTTCGTTACTTGTTTCTTTGCATAATTTCTGTTATAAAATAAATACTTGCAAGTTCCCATTTATTTCTTTCTCAAAAAGTTACGTTCTGCCTTATTCTAGTGTTGTTATTCATGAGCATTGTCAATAACTGCAGAACCGTGCGCAATCTGGTGACATGGCATGACTAACTGCCAGTAGAGTTAAACATGTATTCTGCCTCATCAATCAACTTGTACTTACGGGGTGTTGGGTTTTCAAGAGATATTTTTATACTTTTGGGTGACACCAGCAAAGGTATGAGTTATTCTGAAATGTCATTTTCTATTATTAAATCAACATTTTGTTTGACATAGTGGTTGCTATTTTTCCTCCACTAAACTCCATGTTTTGGTAAAAGCAATAAGTGTTGTGCGCGGCGGAAGCCAAACAACCGATATGCTTTGAGAAACCAAACCAATGGCCGAGAGAGAAGGCCACAAACAATTCAAAATAACGGCACAAACACAAACAACCAATTTTAACATGGTTCGGAAAGTTGCCTACGTCCACGAGGCAAGAAGGAGATGAGGTTTTCACTAATAGAGAAGAAGAGTACAAACTGAGATTACAAATCACTCGAACTCACTAATTAATCTCACCAACAAATATCTAATTCTCTCTAAATAAAACCCTAACCAATAGCTCAAGAAATATCTCTTTTCTGTGCTCCAAATATCCCCAATTCGTTGCTATATTCTCTCTTCCAATTGTTCCATATATATAGAAATCCTAAAACCAAAAACATACTAGGAATTCTAAAACAAAAAACAAAACAGATTAGGAATCCTAATAACCTGTTATCAAAACAGATTTGGAATCATGTTACCAAAACAGATTAGGAATCCCAATAACTTATTATCAAAATAAATTACAAAACATTTAGGAACCTGCTATCCAACAATTCTTCACCTCGGTGAAGTTTTTCCAAAACTGAGCCGAAACCAATACCAACTAAACGTCTCACTTGTTACGTCCAGTACGAAGTAGAACAAATCCACGACAACAGACTCAATCCACAACAAGTCGAGAACCCAAACGAGAATGCAAACAAACTACAAATGTTGGTATCAACTCACCAAACCGGCTGCATCATAAATGACTACCTACGTATTCTCTTGCCTAAGGAATCAAGTCTTCACGTAGTTCATCAAATGGCCTCCAAAGACCCTCAATCAACTAGAAGAGTTCTTAACCCTTCTCCAACATCATCAATAAATCTGTGACTGATAGCTCTCCTAATGGCTCAAAAGTGAAACAAACTAAACACCTCAACCTGAGATGAATCAACGGCCATATCCAAATCCAAACTATGTCCAAATCCAAACTATGTCCACCAGCTACACTCGAATCCAAAACCAACTCACCATCTGCATCCAAATCCAAATGATCCCCAAACGGTGTCATCTCAACTGGAATCTCAAACGATGCAGTATGATCTGGAGTATGTGGAGTAATCTCCACCCAACGTGAAGTAGCATCATCCTTCACCCGCTGTGATATCCTAACGATCTGATCAACACTCTCTACCTACTTAGAGTGAAATGTGACATACCTGCTCAGAACAAAATCAGAGTCTTCCAACTGATAACCAAACGAGCCTCTGAATCCCAAACGTGCAATAAGATCAAATCTCACATTCTCGATGTGACCAAATACTAGGCAACCAAACATCCGACGTAACTTAAAATCTGAAACAGCTCCACCAGATTCAAAATCTCCACACGCAGCAGTCGGCAACCTATGACTAAGATGACCCAAATTTATCGAAGCTCCAAAACTCCTCTGTAATCTAATGCTCGATAACCAACGCCGATCCTCCTCCAGCAAGGAACGATCCATCAAAACTATCATCTCATCTCGTCACCCCAATGTTTCCTCTCTAATGAAGTGTCTCAAACTGCCGTGAGCTCGGTACAAATGTAAAAAAGAACCCCTACAAAAAATAAAACGACGGGTTACCTTTTTGTCAACACACTTCCTCCATCTGTTGTTGACTTCTAGGACTTCAAACTAATAAGGTTTGGTTGCAACCCACTAATGTCTAGAACAGTCCCAACTACGAAAACTAAATACCTATTACCTCCTAACGATACCTCCTTGGAAGGCCCCCAAATACCTAAATGAACACCACCTAAAAGACCTCTCGATTGATGGATATAAGTGCCAAACTCCACCTCGATCTTCTTGCTCATACCAATATGCTCAAAAGAGTTTAATCTGCAGGTCAAAACACTCCTCAACAAACCATGCACGGCATAACCAATCAAATATCCAAGCCTCAACAAATGCCACAGTCTAGACAAATTCAAAGAAGTCGTCAGCTCTCTACCAATCACCGTGCTCCCAATCAAACAATGTAAATTCTTCTTTCTGACGCCCTTCATCACAATCATGGACTCAAATATGACCTTCAAACATGCATCCTTTAAAGTCACCCGATAGCCTGCTGCCTTCAAAACTCTAAGTGAAATGATGTTCTTCTTCAACTGAGGAACGAACCTCACTTCAACTCCTGAATCACGCTGTCACATATCCTAATACGAACGGTACCGATACCATCAATAGGGTATTCATGATCATTACTAGTGTTGTAAATAGCGGCCAATAGCGGGGCAATAGCGGGGCTATAGCGGATCGCGGCCCCTCAGCGCTACGCGTAGGGGGTTCGCGGCGGGATTTAGCGGGAAAAACCGCGAAGCGCTCGAATAGCGCGTAAAAGCGCTCAATAGCGGCCGAAAAGCGCTCAAAAGCGGCGAAAGCGCTTCAAAGCGGATTAAAGCGGCGAAAATCCGCTAAAACCCGAAACCCGCTATCAAGTGAAGACAATTTTTTCGCCCCCCAACCCGACCCGAACCCAAACCCGAACCCGAACTCAACTCGTTAAAAGGGAAAAAAAATCGGCCACGACGACTTTTCCTCTTCTCCGCAGCTCCGAAGGCCGAACCCTAGCCGCCTCCTTCGTCTTCCAAGCAGCTCCGAACCCTAGCCGCTCCAGCTTCCAAGCTCCAGCTTCCAAGCTCCGAACCCTAGCCGCTCCAACTTCCAAGCTCCAGCTTCCAAGCAGCTCCGAACCCTAGCCGCTCCGAAGTCCGAACCCTAGTCGCTCCAGTTTCCAGCGAACAGATCCGTTCCAACTTCCAAGCTCCAGCTCCCCTCCAAGCTCCAGCTCCAGTGCTCCAGCCTCCTTCTGCCGCTCCAAGCTCCAGCTCTGTTGGCTAGTTTTGCAACAGAGGAAAAGGTGTAAATCTCCTCTAAACCTTCTTTTTTATCCAATTTCTTCTTTTTTAACCAATTTCTGTCTTCCCTTTCAATTATCCAATTTCATCTTTTTTAACCAATTTCTGTCTTCCCTTTCAATTAACTACAATTTCTGTTTATTAATATGAGTTCCTAAATGAACACTGTTAATCTCTGTTGTTTAGCTCTGTTGTGGGGTTCTTTTGTTCTCTGTTGTAAACTACAATGTTATGAGTTCCTAAATGAACATTGTTCTCTGTTGTTTAGCTCTGTTGTAAACTATAATGTTATGAGTTCCTAAAAGAACACTGTTCTCTGTTGTTTAGCTCTGTTGTTTAGCTCTGTTATGAGTTCCTAAATGAACACTGTTCAATGAACTACAATTTCTGTTTATTAATTTGATGTAAACTGTTTCTCAAAAGTTTGAGTTTATTTTATTGCTAATAGTAATAGATAGCACAAATATCATATAGGATTGCATGATTTGCATGAGATAGTTGTCTTGCATGAGTATGACCTGAGAAATCCCAGTGCCTCTTCTGCCCACTCACATTTCTCTAAAGATTGCATGATATTATCTTGCTTTGCTCATTTAGTCATTTATCTATACTTGAATATGTTATTTTTAGGTCAACTTTCTAGTAGTTAATATGATGATGATGATACTAATCAATGATTTTTTTTTATTGTTGAGCATTTTTATATTAGAGACTTGAAAGTTGAAGGACAACTAACAGTCTTTTGGATAAACAGGTACGTTTTTTCATTCTTTAATCTTTTTAATTATAGTATGTTGTTAATATTATGTAATTATCGCACATCTATTTCATGTATAGGCATCATGTATGCATTTATAGGATTTTTAGATTTTTATATGATTTTTCTTATTATTTAGAATATTTAAATATATTAATATTTGACCGCTATTTGACTGTGCGCTATTTGTCGCTATTTTGCCGCAATAGCCTAAGCGGTACCTCGCCGCGACGCGACGCGATCCGCTATCAACAACCTTGATCATTACCCATGAGCACGACATCCCTTCTTTTTAACTCCTGAAAGTTGGAGAACCAATCTCTCCTATGGACTCGAATCCAACATCAACTCTATAAAATCGGCAACACAAACTTTGGTAGTGCTAATGAGTAGCCCGAAGAATCCGAATCTGAATTGTCGCTACTAGCCTTGACAACATTTATCTTTGAAGCTTGAATAGTTTTCCTTTTATTCTTCCCGGCTCGATCTGTCAACTTTGGGCATTCGGCTTTCCAATGTCCATCCTCTTTACAAAAGACACACTGATTCCTACGAACTCTAGGATGTGCCCCTCTAGACTGCGATCTCCTACCACGGTTTGGATTCTTTGCTCTCGCGATCAATGCCCCCGCTACCGACTCAACTGGAGTCTCCTTATCATTCTTTCAAAGCTGATAATTTACAAGTACGTCGGTGACCTCACTATACGAAAGAGATGCCTTCACATCTACATTCCCCAAATCCGTAAGAAGCTCCGTGTAGTGGTTCATGTGATCACCAATGGAGGTTCCTTTCTTCAATTGGAAGCGATAAAGTCTCCTCTTCAAATGCAAACGGTTTTCTACACTCTTTGTCAAATAATTGTCCTCTAGGATCTCCTAAATCTTATTAGTTGAAGTCTCATTGATCACATCATATTTTAAATCTTGAGTTAAACAATATCTAATCACATCACACGCCGTTCGATTTATCTTCTTCCAAACCTTCTTCTCAATGTCGTCCGGTTTCCTGTCCAACTCCAAAGTATCTTTCAAATTTTACGCATTGAGCGTATCTAAAACTTCACATCTCTAAAAACTAAAATTGTTTGTGCCATTAAATTTCTCCACATTTATTTTCATAGAGTGGATATTCAAACTTTGGACGGTCTTCAAGCCGGAAGTACCTTCCATAACTCTTTCTTTCTCGACCATCTTTCTCAAAACACCAACAAACCAAAACGGAACAAACAAAGAATAGATCCAAAATTAAAAAAGATAGTCTTTACCAAAAAGATCTCACCTTTATCACCAAATAAAATCCTAGACGAGTCTTCAAAACGATATACTCCTCCAAATAGCTTAAGCATAGTCCAAGCTCTGATACCACTTGTTGTGCGCGACGGAAGCCAAAACAAAACCGATGTGCTTCGAGAGACCAAATCAAACAAATGCCGAGAGAAGGCCAAACAATGTAAAATAACGGCACAAACAAATAATCAATTTTAATATGGTTCGGCAAATTGTCTACGTCCACGGGGTAAGAAGGGGATGGGGTTTTCACTAATAAAGAAGAAGAGTACAAACTGAGATTACAAATCACTCGAACTCACCAATTAATCTCACCAACAAATCTCTAATTCTCTCCAAATAAAACCCTAACCAATAGCTCAGAAAATACCTCTTTTCTGCGCTCCAAATATCCCCAATTCGCTGCTCTATTCTCTCTTCCAATCGCTCCATATATATAGAAATCCTAAAACCAAAAATATACTAGGAATTCTAAAATAAAAAACAAAACAGATTAGGAATCCTAATAACATGTTATCAAAACAGATTTGGAATCATATTACCAAAACAGATTAGGAATCCCAATAACCTGTTACCAAAACAAATTAGGAAACATATTCGGAACCTGCTATCCAACAATAAGAACTTGCAATAGACATGAGAATTGGTGCTGTCACTATTATTTGACCATGTAAACATATATGGTTATTTGACCATAGATAATTGTTTGCTGGGAAATTATAATTGTTATTACCGCAATTATTCTACACATTGTGACCTTGTAAAATAGCACCTTGATGTCTTAAGAATGGACTCGTCAAAAGAAAAAAATGAGCGTAAAAGAGATTTTCCAAATGATTATAGATCTTTATCAAGCAGCTATAACATGGTAGGAAGTCCATTATCCATCCAAACTTTGGGAAGACCGGTTTTCGTTTTCCCGTTTAGCACCAAGTTAGAGGTAGGAGTAGAAACTCGATCCTGGAATTTCATGGTTGACAACAGAGAGGATAAATGGTATTGCTCAAGCCAGCTTTTGATCTAGTTTTTCATGTTTTTTGTGGTGTCTCAGGCTTTACCAAAATATTATCAGTTTTGTTGGATTTCTAGGTTTGTTTCATGCAAAGTTCTGAAAAGAGTTCAGGCAAAGGATTTAGGATGAAGCACACATGAATTTTTATACAGAAGATATGGTTCATAAATAATATTACAAAAATTTTACATGCAAAGATCATTGTTCACAACAATTCATTAGTTGGATGGAATACAAAGATTCGTATGTGGGACTAGGAATAAATTGAATCATATTTAGAACCACTAGGTGTCTCGAAGTCCACTATCATGCTGTTTGGCATTTGCAAATCAACTACTCTTGATCTCGCAGTTTCTTTCCCTTTTTTCTCATGATTTCTTGTTGCCTTCACCATCTTTAACGAGTCAAACTTTGGCCAACATTTAATTATCCAAGCAACAAAGGGAACACTACACGCCATGAAGCAAATAAGAATAGAAAGCCATTTACAAGCTGATGCAACCACCGCATAAGTTCCCATGGCAAAAGCCACAACCATTCCTCCAAGGGCCACCCACATAAATTTCAGTGCAATGCTTATAGAATGCAGTCGAACATCATGATCAAAAGATCCTGTATAAATGAGCAAGCAAGTGACAATGATGGAGCTAACCATCGCTATAGCATCAGAGATAAGGAATGCTTTGAAGACTGCCTTCTTTGCTAGAATTGCCATCCCACGATTTGGGCCATCATTCTCATAGCCACCGGGCATAGTGAAAGCAGCAGCAAATGTAACGGTTGCAATGAGAACTGCTACAATTGCTAGATTATTTGCTAATGCTCTGTATCGATTAATTTCTTCAGCTTTTTCTCGACAAAACTTCTTTCTCATCAAGTCCATTCGTTGTGGGCTGAACTCTGAGCCTGCTGATGCCAGTTGCTTCATGATCTTGTGCTGCACAGCGAAGGACTCATATTGCGATTCAAGTAAGAAACTCTACCTTCCTAAACTTAAAAAGCTTTTCATTCCATCAGATAAATTAACTGATTTTTGTGATCCCTCCAAGTGAGATCAAATTCGTCTAGACTTAATTTTATTTGCTCTGATGTGACATCAAAGCAGAATATTTTCAGTTGTAAATCTTGTTATGTAGATGTAGAGGACATATTACTCTGTAGATAAATAAGGATCTTTAGGACCCCCTGTAGATTATTTGTTGCGACTAAGTTTTCTTAGAAATTTGATCCTGGTTACTATTTTTAGACTGTCTCTGATTTTCTTTGTTCTGATTCTTTTATCAAATATGTAAAACTGAATCTCACATGTAAGGTTTAGTTTGGTGGCTCATAATGGATGTCTTTAATTGTCCACGTTACCACGGGAAGGTAGATGTATTGTACTCTATGGGGACTTCAAATGATAGCTATTGTATCCGTATAGGTTGTTGGGATAGTACCAATTGTAAATGGAATAATAAATTCTCAGAAGGATGTTTTCAAAAAACAATGCGTCTTTATGTATATGGATCTTAATTGTATTCTAATTGTGTTGAAGGGCAAGGAGTTGCAAAGGCCAACAACCATTGGATATGATACTGACTAGTTTACGCCGTGCGATACACGGGACTGTTTTTTTATTTATGGAAGCGCTACTTACTTTGTACTACAATGTGATGTGACAACCATATTGCAACGTTACTATTTTGATTGTTGCGTATTAATGCTTTCACTCTAGATATTATATTAATTTGAAACTAATTGCAATCAGTGAGTGGGAGGGGGAAAAAGAAAGTAGGTTGTGGAAAAATCAATAAATAATTAATATATAGAAATTGGAAGTCAATTGTCTAAGGATTTCCCCAGTGGCAGAAAAGGGGTTTGTTTTAGTCTACAGTATAGATAAGTAGGAATGTGAAATAAATGAAGCATACCATTCTAAGGCGTGTGCTTGAATCCGTACATGAGGAAGCAAGATCAAGATTTGTGAGACCCTTGTAGTTCCTCGATCTGGTGTCTATTCTTTTGTCGGATAGCAGAAGATGGAGTATTTCTAGATTACGACTGTTTGTAGCCAAATGCAGTGGCGTGTTTCCATCATGGTCAGGCTCATTGAGTAGCTGGTCAAGTGCAGGATCACTGAGAACATATTTCACAACCTTTAATCTCTTATTTTCAATGGCAACATGAAGAAAATTCCTGCCTTCTTTATTGGTGAGCTCTGCAACATCAGGACAGTGCCTAATTAGCTCGGTAATTATGTCCGTGTAGCCCATGCTAGCGGCAACGTGAATTGGTGAAAGGCCATCTGTGTCTGAGAGATAAGCTAAGGAAAAATCATGGTGAAGCAGTAGCTCAATCATCTTATGGCCACCAATGGATGCTGCGTAGTGAAGCGGAGAGCTTCCGGTTGCATCCACTGTCTGACCTAGAGCTGGTCTTGCCTGGAGCAGTAACTGTGCAATTTCTGGTAATCGTATAAATATTTGAAATTGTTAGTATCAATAGTATATAGTTAGATTTAGGTGTTTTACATTTCAAATATGAACATATATATATATTTTCCCGATTCAGAACATGAAAATATTTCTTTGTTCTTCACTACCCTGCAATGTTTGTGTATGACCTTATTTTGTATGTATTGTTTTGAGATCCTAATACTTCCTGGAAAATTTCTCAACAGTATAAATTTGAGGGCAATTTTCGCTCTATTATACATATTTAATCTCATAAATTCTAGGTTAATTGGCATAGATCTCTATACTATCACCAGATCATGGATAAACCCTTGTAGTTCAACTGTTGAAAATAGCCCCCTGAGTGAACTTTTTTTCCTCTTCTACCCTTAGTGAAAGGAGAAAACCTTTTTTTTTTTTTGGACATATAGACCTTCTGAGGGTAAGCAGGTCAAAAAAAATTCACTTGAGGGGTTCATCTGCAACAATAAAGCTATTGGGGGTCTATCCGCAATTAGTTCCAACTTATATGTGATGCTAATTAGCCAGCAAAATATTCGACTTCATGAAAGTGCAGGGAGATCGATTAAAGTTACCATAGTTTCGACAAACAGCAGCATGCAAAGCCGTCTGTCTTTTAGGCCCTTCAACTGCGCTACTCGGAAACTGCAGCAACATCCTCACAATCTCCTCCGCCCCTCTCTCTGCTGCCAGATAAACCGCCGACTCCCCATGATTATTTATTTCCTCTCCCAACGCCTCATCTGCCTTCATCAGCTCATAAGCAATCCTCAAATGCCCATTTCTTGCAGCTTCATGCAGCGGCGTGTCCCCACGTTCATTCTTCATCTCGTGTAAATGAATCTGACCGTCGGACTTTCTTGCGCTCCCAATCAAGAAATTGACCATGAAAATTTTGCCTGCTCGGGCTGCGCAATGGAGTGGAGTCTCTCCTCTTTTGTTGGCTACAAATTGGAAATACAAATGGCTGTCGAAGATCTGGTGGATTTCAGGGACCGACCAGTTGTAGTCTAGGCCAGCAGCAATGTGGAGAGCTGTGTTTTTCTGTGCGGTTAAGCCATGCAGGCGACTGGGGTTTTCTTGAAGAAGCATCTTTAAGGAGGCGATATCGGCTTTTTTCAAGGCTCTGTAAATTCTTGGATCCATTGTTTCGTCTGGACCGTAAGGATCCATTGTTCTCCAATAATAGGAAGGAGTAGCTCCTTAAATCTTCTGCTAAGAAGACAAATTGACGCGCTAGATTGGCCAACATGCAAGTGGACTTGACTTACATGAGAGTAGAAGTCAGTGAAGCCAGGAAAGAGGTAGGAAATAGCATATGATGTGATCGTCTTTGAAAACCATACCTCATTGCAAACCGGAAGACAACAACAACGAAGACGTAGGAAGTAGCCTTTGAAGCATTCCATGATACAAACATCGACATCAGGGGTTGAAAAGAGGAATTTTCTCGACCACAGATTCATTCGGGTAAGGATTTTTTTTTCTCTCTCTTTTGAGAAACTGTCTGTCTGGGTTACTGCTATCTTTTGGTTATTGACTTCGTGTGAGAATTTAGATTCTATCATGTCACTTTCTAGAATTTGATGGCATATTTTAACGTCTTAATTATATATTTATTACTTCAATATTTATGATTTTTTTGGATTTGGACATGCTTCACCCAAATAGGAAGGAGTAGCTCCTAAATCTCATAGTTGACTTGGTAGGCTTAACTTGCATGCAAAAGGACACACAGGGTCCTGAGCACGTGGATCCCTTTATTTCCACGATCAGGTTAGTTCAGCCATATCTTTCAAGTGTAGAGGAGAGTGGTCACTTTCTCAGCAAGGAAGGCCTTTCTATTGAAAACTAACCAATGATACACCAATGAGCTGATCCAAGGTAAACTGTTCTTGATACGTCAACTAATGAATGTGCAGAAATTTCTGAATACTTTCTCCTTTCATGTAAAAGGACAAATTAGGCCACTAGAATGTGAGTAGGACATTCTGATCCCTCGCCTTTTGTGTGATGTTGAATGTCAGCCAAATTAAAGTGGATGGTTGAAATTCAAGAACCCAAGGGGAAGTGAACAAGACATATAATTAACCTTCTTAAAGTCCCTCTTACCATTAGACCAGAACTCTAAAGTTGTGGTGAGCGTTGAGATTTATATTTTTATATTTTAACATGTCCCCGCAGGTTGAGCGTATTTTTTATGGCTGAAACTAGTTGGTAACTAGTTGGTCTCACGCGGTAGTGTTAATTTTTAGAAAATCCGCTTTAGATTCAAGGCTGGTGGAAAATGAACTTGTGTTGCTCTCACACCATCTTAAAGTCCCACTAACCATTACCAAAAAAGTTGTGGTAAGAGTTGAGGTTTATATTTTTATAATATGACAAACCTAATGTCATGATGTTATGCCTGATTTCATTTTCTAGAATGTACTGACTAGTGGGCTTGATGTGCATGCATAAAACTTTAGGCAGGAAAAAGGTAGGAAGTAGCCTTTGATGTGATCTGTCTTTGAAAATCATGCATCTATGCATACTGAAAGATCACAGTTAGCAGAATTAAAGCTTTTTATGATGAAAATATTGTCATCAGCACGGACAAGATAATCTACAATAAATTCAACTGGTTAGGGACTTCTGAATTCCTTTGAGAATATTTACTAGGGAGTTGCATCTCTTGGTTAGACTTCGGTTTGTATGGTGTTGTAGAGTTTATGTGACAATTTGGACAGTACTTTTAAAGCAGGAGTTTAAAATTTCATGCTGAACTAAACATGGGATTGGGATTGGAATCAGATCTAAATTGACTATAGTTAACTGTTGCGCTTAACGCTCAAGCAATAATTTGTAGGACGGTAAGGGACCCAGCACGTTAGTTGAGGAGAGAATTTAATGTGGTCACTTTCTTTGTGAGAACAGAGGGCCTTTGAAGTCAAATAACGGGAAGGCTTAGTATGTATATAGAGTTAAAATTTCTATCTCATCTGCAGAGTTGATTAATAAAGTTAATATTTTTACTGGAGAACATTCACTTGTTCTTTTAGTAATAAAAAAGCTGAAAGAGTGGTTCACTAGTTTTTCAAAAGTCCATATGTCCAAAAGCATAAGAGCTAATTGAATGCGTAACCACGAACATGATTGACAATTAACTTCCATGTATCATGTTCCTTGAAAACTCAGTTACGTCACTGACTCTAGAATAACAAAACAATAGCAAAACAATTCGCTGGAACCAAAAATATCAGTTTCGAAGGATTTGATTATGTTTTTTCTCTCTAAATTCTGATTTTGTTGAAGTACAGAGGAACAGTACGTGTCGAGAAAGACTAAATTAGAGCTTATAGACATGTGAAATGAACATCAAAGTAGAAGAACAGAAAATTAAAGTAATAACAGAAATGAAATACTAAAATTTAGTTTGTCACCACGAGTGAGACTTCAGAAGATTAAGAACTACACTTTGCAAAGACCATAATAATGTTTTTATACCCACTAGGGCCACTACTACCACAATTAACAAAAAACATGAAGATCATAAATTCGAGATAACTAATGAATCACGGGGCAGTCTTCCCGTGGTTTTAGGGCATCTAGCTTAAGGGCAATGATCATTTAAGTCAATCCCCACCAATCAACCCCAAATATAGCATGAATTTGAAGGGAGATGCTCAATAAGACAACCATATATAAGTGCAATTCCAGTATCAGGTACAGCTGATAACTCATCGTTGTACTCCCCCCACGAGCCTCTGTACTTCCTCAACATAACAAAGCTGAACAATATGCAACCACGAACTAAGACCAAAAGTTCATTGTAGCAGCTGGAGTATCCAAGTATCAGCACCAAATATAGTGGTAAATTTGATAAGCCTGAGCCCCCTTCTTGTTAGGAAAAATGCGATAAATCTGATGAGAAAAAAGATGAAGAATCCAGAATATGTGCAGTTTGGATAGAACATTTTATGGGGAACCCATGATGCCCTGTGTAATTCCGAGAACATAGTCAAGATGTTGGGTAGGGCGTACCCAGGGGCTTTCCTTTGGTAGCTTATCAGAGTGGCATATGTTCTCAACTGATGCTACTAACCGCCATCGCATACTGAAGTTTATTATACTTGCTATTGTTGTGCCTTGATCCTGCACCTATGAAGTGAAATTAGTAGCATTAAGCTTAGTATAATTTCACAATATTTGACATAATAACGAAAAGGTGTCACTAGCTAGAAAGTGTTAGCTTGTATTGGATCCATGAAATTGATGTAATCGGTTTCGATCCTGAAGCTAAATGGGTTGATAACTGTCAACTGTGAGCTCACCATCTATCCGATGACAATGGAGCTGAACTCTGAAATGTGCACCATGAGTGAATTTTGATGAAGAATGAGACGGATGGACTGTGGAGTAAAATATGCTTTGTTGTTATCTATGTCTTTCTAATGTAGCAGACTTCATTTTCTTCTTTCTTTTGCCAGGGAAGTTTTGGAGTAATTTTCATGTAAAAAACGCAGCTTGAAATCAGAAATGAACATTAATGAAGCCATCTTGTAGCTCATGAGACCAAAGCATCTAAATGTCATGTTAGCAACAGGTTTGCCTGGAGATAATCCCATAATTATTTCTAAAAAAAATATTTACTCGAATCTCCTGTATTAAAGTTTAAAGTATATATTCTCAAATGTAGTAAATATTTTAAGATCAACTTACGAACTGGCAACTTATGAGCTGGAAGAAGCCTGAAGGATGCCATCTGGAAGAAGTAATATATGAACCACCATACTTGCTAATAGAACTGCCCAGTATGAAAGCTAAAATTGCTTTCCAAATCCTTCACTAGCAACAATTACTAGACCGATCATCAAGATCAAGATAGCATAGAACCACCATTGAGGAACAGGTTCATAATTTCTCTTCGTTAGTTTTGTGTGAGTATTTTCATCTTGATATTGTGGTATGCCAGTTTAAATGGGTTCTAAAATGATCTGCAAATTATTACATGTTTGTTTTTTGGGAAAAATGTTTCTGGGCCTCAAAAAAATAAAAGAGATGTGTCCCAGCCCCCTCTTATTTTTCCCTTATGTTTCAGCTCTTTCACACTCTCCTAGAAATTTATTTTCCAAAATTACCCTTCCCCTCTTCTTCTTCTTCTTCTTCTCCTCTGCCTCCTCTCCCCCTCTCTTCTTCTCCTCCTCCTCCTCCTCCTCTTCTCCAGACCCTTGCCCACACCCCCCACCCGTCCTCCCTACCCCCCTCCCTGGGCCCCGTCCCCGACCTCCTCCGCCTCCTCCGTCAATATCTCTCTGCTTAATCGATTTGGGAAGACCTTCGATTGGTCTTTGAAGCCCAACCTGATGGGGATTGTTTGCACACAAGGTACAATCTTTATTAATTGAGCTTGAGTTGGAGTTTTTGAATTTGATTGAGTTTTTAAGTTCATTGTATTGGATTTTGGGCTTCCTTGTTCGATTTGTGATTAAATTGAGTGTTTTGATATTGAATTATGTCAATGTATTGAGGATTTGATGTGGATCTGTTCTTTGTTTTGATTTCTTGCAAGCAGATGCCTGGTGAGATTTCTTGCGCACAAGGTGTTTGATATAATGCATTGGTGAGAAGAAATGGTTTTATTAGAGAGAATGGCTCAATCTCAGACGTGTGTTATAATTTAATGGAATTAAACAAGATTTGAGACTGATGAAAAAAATCTATACAGGTGAAAACCCAGAGATGATTAGTTGTTCAGAATAATAGTTTTGATTTGTCTTAGTGAGTGCATTCTGTGGTGAGAGAGGAATGGACAGTTAAAGTTTTTGATAAGGGAATGCTCTATGAAGGAGTGCCTGAAGATAGAATGGTGAAGCTTCTTCCGATTGCATTGAAGTGCATATACAAATCTGCCGATGCTCGACCAACTATGAGCCAAGTTGCCGAGATGATACATTCTTTGAAGGAAGAAGAGGATAGGTCTATTGTGTCTGAAATTGATTCAAGAGATGCTTAAAATTGGGGAGTTTGTTTTTATAATGTCCTGGAATTTATGTATATGTTCCGTTTGACTATTATTATTTGCTAGTGTATATGTGTTGGTCACATATGAGGAGGTGGAAAACATTGTTTATTTGTTACACTGATGACATATGTGATATTAGTCCAAATGGTGCTTTCAAACTCAAATTTAATATATGAGGATGTCTATTTCTTGTTGATCATAAATTATACCAAAATTGATCACTAAATAGACACTGATGACATATGTGATATTTGATAAACATAATTTGGTTGTACTTAGATCAAAATTTAATGAAATGTATTGTGTCTATTTAGTGATCAATTTTGGTATAATTTGTTACGATTGTATGTGAAAAGTATTGTGGTTGTTATGTGAATATGTACAACTTCATTCAAATAGAACTTAATGTGCATAATAAACTGAAGATTATATATAAATTATGTTTATCAAAACCTGAATATTATGATACATAATATGTACATAATCTTGAGGTTATTGTGTACATAATAATATATACAAATCATGTACATAATCTTCAAGTTACAATACACTATTAAATCTCATTATATGTTAACTTTCTTCATAAATTATGTTAACTTTCATCATTATATGTTAACTCTCATCGTAACATGTTAACTTTCAGCTAAACATGTTAACGTTCATCATAATATGTTAACTTTTACTGTTACATGTTAACTTTCATAATAACATGTTAACTTTCTTCATAAATCATATTAACTTTCATCGTTATATGTTAGTTCTCCTCGTAACATGTTAACTTTCAGTTGAACATGTTAAATTTTAGCATAATATGTTAACCTTCACTATTACATGTTAACTTTCACCATAATATGTTAACTTTTAACTGAACATGTTAATATTCATCATAAAATTTTAAATTTCAAACATGTTAATGTTCTCTATAATAAAATTTTTACATTCTTATAACTGATATTGCTTGAATAAACGATATGATTAGACTTACAATCTTAGATATTATAAAAATATAATACAATGTGCTACAAAAGTCTTGACAACCTACATTGCTCTACCAAAAATATTATACTAATAAGCAATCCATACCAATCACCAATTACATTCATAGCTTTTTTTAAACGCTTCTACGAAAATAAAACAGTGAAAGTTAACAGGTTTGAATTAAAGTTAGCATAAAACAGCAATATGAAAAGTTAACATACTAGGATGAAAGTTAACACGTTCTGCTAAAAGTCAACATAGAACTATTATAGTTAACATCTTCCCCTTTTCTTTCTCCTGTTTTTATTTTTCCCTTTTGTTTTTCTGCCAAAGATATACAATAACTCAATAATCGTAACATGCAACTATTATAGCTTCAATTTAATATATTATGATGAAAGTTAACATGTAATAGTAAATGTTAATATATTATGATAAAAGTTAACATGTTCAGCTGAAAGTTAGCATGTTATGATGAACGTTAACATGGTTAGTTAAAACTTAACATGTTATGAGTACACACTTCATGCAAATCAGTGCTAGGTTTTGTTAAATTTTAACTTGAAAGTGTCATTTGAACTAGTAACACAAAGATGACCCATCATTATTTGAAATAATGCAATTAGTGTCTCTACCACAGTCCATTAACGAAAATATGTGACAAGAATCTATTTAATTTCTAATGTCAAGGAGACCATGAAACAAGAAATCAACAAGAAATAGACATCCTCATTTATTAAATTTGAGTTTGAAAGCACCATTTGGACTAATATCACATATGTCATCAGTGTAACAAATAAACAATGTTTTCCACCTCCTCATATGTGACCAACACATATACACTAGCAAATAATAATAGTCAAACGTAACATATACATAAATTCCAGGACATTATAAAAACAGACTCCCCAATTTTAAGCATCTCTTGAATCAATTTCAGACACAACAGACCTATCCTCTTCTTCCTTCAATGAATGTATCATCTCGGCAACTTGGCTCATAGTTGGTCGAGCATCGACGGATTTGTATATGCACTTCAATGCAATCGGAAGAAGCTTCACCATTCTATCTTTAGGCACTCCTTCATAGAGCATTCCCTTATCAAAAACTTTAACTGTCCATTCCTCTCTCACCGCAGAATGCACTCACTAAGACAAATCAAAACTATTATTCTGAACAACTAATCATCTCTGGGTTTTCACCTGCATAGATTTTTTTTATCAGTCTCAAATCTTGTTCAATTCCATCAAATTATAACACACGCCTGAGATTGAGCCATTCTCTCCAATAAAACCATTTCTTCTCACTAATGCATTATATCAAACACCTTGTGTGCAAGAAATCTCACCGGGCATCTGCTTGCAAGAAATCAAGACAAAGATCAGATCCACATCAAATTCTCAATGCATTGACATAATTCAACATCAAAACTGTAATACCCCAACCCTTGAGAGGGTGTTGTGATTAGTATTGATAAGATTTGATTGGAATACTCATACCACCAAGATGCATCTTCTTTTCGGGAACCCAACTCTTAGAAACTCCAAAGTTAAGCGTGCTTAGCCTGAAGAAATTCTAGGATGGGTGACCCCCTGGGAAGTTTTCCAGGGAGTGTGTGAGTGAGGACAAAACGTACTGAAAAGACATGTGGTGGTTTTGTTGACCTTCTTGTTTTGATGATGATTTAACAAACAATTTACTTCTAATGTTGTTTGTCTAGTGTTTGTGCATTCCTATGTTTTGTAGACAAACAACGTGGTTGGAGGTTGGATGGATTGCGCTTCAACGATGATATCCAAAGGAGGTTGGCGGAATGTCGGGTTGAAGCCTATACAATTCAAGTTAAAGATCAAGTTCAAGCTTCATCCGCACGTGTACCAAGTTGAGCTATAATGAAGATCAAGATTGCTTGGGTAATGTAGTTTAGGTTTTATATTATGTGTGTTAAGTACCTTAAGCTCAATATCTATACACACACATTTATTGGTTTCTTCGTATATATATAGTTATATATATACACAAGTTTTGGTTTCTATGCATATATATAGTTTTATATATATATATATATACATACATAGTTTTGAGTTTTCATGTTTATATGCTCATATATGATTTCATCTTTAACAAGCTTATATTTAATGAAATCATACTTAGTGTTTTGAATACATTGCATAGAATATGCAATTTTGTGAAAATATTGCATTCTTAATTTGTAGACTTCAATATCAGTTTATACATGTTTTACTAAGTCTATAAAAACATTTCACAAAGTTTCAAAAGTTGGTTTATGTCAAAACATCAAAATTCAAGTATCTCATATTTTCATGTTTTGGACTATTTTGTAAAATAATGATATTTTTTATTTGGGAAGTCCTTTTTCGAAACCAGTCGTTGTAGCATGTTTATTATCATGTTTATAAACATTCCCCAAAGTTTTACATTTTTTGGAATTTATTTGATATTTTTAAACAGCATTTCAAAATCAGATAAACAGTTTTTCAGAACCTGTCATATCAGTTTTCGGTCGACCGCACCGGTCGACCGAACCTGAGTTCTCGTGTTCACTGGGCGACAGAGAGTCTGTCGGTCGATCGGTCCGGTCGACCGATGAAATTTTCCGGTCGACCGATGAAATTTCCGGTCGACCGACAGTGACTTTTTCTGCTTCCAACGGCTCTTTTTATTACCGTTGCTTTGGGCTGTTTTGTCATTTGGCTTGAGGATTTTGGCTGAGCTTTGAGTGGGTATATATACCCCATTGTTGATGTCTTTTCAAGCCAATCAAGAAGTTTTTAAACAAAGTGTTTAAGCAAGGGTTTAGGGTTTTACTGTTTGTTTGAGTTTGGGTTTCTGTTTACAAAGGAGGAAGTTTTCACTGCAGATTGAGGGATTCATTCACAATCCCCTTCATCCTCTTCTTTGTGTTCTTAGAGAAGTTTTCTAACTCTTTTCTCTAGCAATTTCATTATTGATTTTCATATTCTTATTATTGCTAGTTTGCTAATTGAGTTAGATTTCATTTTACTCATTGTTACACACACCCACATTGAGCTTTTAGTATTTACATACATAGTATAGTTGGGTGGTGAGAGTTTGTAACTTTGAGTTGTGCTTAATTGAGTTCTCATCTATTGTAGAGAACAAATTGATATTTGTTACATTGTGAGTGTAGTAAGGTTTTCGGTGAGCTAGAAAACCGAGAGTGTGTTGTGAAGTTTTCGGTGAGCTAGAAAACCGATTGTGATGAGTGACGTTGATCGGTGAGCGCTGAAAACCGATACTGTGAGGTGTAAACGTTGTTCGGGTGAGCGTAGAAAACCCGGTTGTGATAGTGGATTTCTCCCCGGGAGTGGGGAGCGGAGACGTAGGACGGAAGGTCCGAACTCCGTGATCATATCTTGTGTTTGAGTGTGCTTTGGCGTTTATTCATACTTGTGTTTATATTTCTTGTTGCCATTGTCATTAGCTCATTATTTATATGATCCACTATCTAGTTCATATTGTTTACCCTTGTGTTAGTTTGTATATCCTTGCACATATCTTATTGTATATCTCTTTGTTAGGATATATTATATTGTGCTAGTTTATATATCCTTGCATATATATTTCATCATATAGGATATATCACTTTGTGTATATTGCATTTTCTTGCTCATAAGTAATTATATATCATCTTGCAAGAATATATTAGCTAATTAGTTTTAATTGGCATTTAATCGGATTAGATTAGCATAAGACCCTAATCACCCCCCTTCTAGGGTCTAACAGGTTTGTGAGGCCAGTCCATCAGATCTAATAGCGTACCGGCTCCGGGATTCCGGGGCAGGGCGTTACAAATGGTATCAGAGCCAAGCCAACCGGAATTGTGAGAGCTAAGTGCTATGCGGCGCAAAGTGCTACGTCGAGAGGGCGGGAGCCACCTCTTGAGGCCGTAGGAGCCACCTCTAGAATCTCACACGGATGGTACGGTCTTGGATGATATGATTTGGCACAACGAGGACGTTGTGAGTTTAAGTGGGGGAGTGTGTAATACCCCAACCCTTGAGAGGGTGTTGTGATTAGTATTGATAAGATTTGATTGGAATACTCATACCACCTGTAGGCTGTCTAAAAATCACAGTGGATAGCTGATTAAAACAAGCCCCTACGATAGAGGTCGCCATCAAATGACTTTCAAATCACCGCAAACACAACCTCATTTCTGAGATGATTGATCTTGATGGCTGCGACAACAGCATGATTAATAGAGATGCTGATGAGCAGTATAATGATTTTAGAAATAAAAGGTTGGATTTAGTTAGTGAGTTGCTTGGTAGAGAGTTGTGGGCAAATATTCGTCTAAAAGACACCATGGATGTTGATTCCCGTCTAAGCTCCTACAACGAAAGCTACAATCAAATAGTTTTCGGGACGATAAACGAAGAAACTGCGAATGGAGGCCTTTTCACGTAGATCGAATTCGATGACACTCCCGATAAACGATGGAAACTATATTCAGCAGTCCTCACAATCTACAGTGAAGGTTACAATCTGACGACTTTCACACTCTACAACAGCTAAAGCGAGGATTACAGAACAATGGTCTTTGCAACGCCTTACAGAAGAAGTCACAAGTCAACAAACTTCTTCTAAAACGCGGAAGTCATCCCCGCGTCACAATTGTGGAAGTGCAGGCGACCCCCGCGTTTCCAAG
>BQKN01067432.1:286434-300194 GCA_022839385.1 Asparagus kiusianus
ACGTGAGCGACCCTCGCGTTCGTGGGAGTTCAACCCACACCGACCCCCGCGTCACCAAGCAGGCAACAAGCCAAAACGTGAGCGACCCTCGCGTTCATCAATGTTCAGCTAACACCCAACCTCGCGTCTCAATCCTAAGACACGAAGTTGGGTTCTGAACGCCAAATTGGGCGTTTGACTTGTTCAAACACGAGTCGAACGGTTTTAGAACTGATTCCCCACGTTCTGAGGGATTTTCGCCCACGTAGGAGCAGATATAGGGGTCAGTTACAACCCCTTATCCCCCTATAAAAACTCAACAAACTCGACAGAGTTAGAGGCGGGCTCTTTGAAAACCGAAGAGTGAGCAGGTTGGATTTGAGAGATCTAAACCGCACAGGTTGGAGATTTAGCAGCAACGAAATCCTTGGAGATAGGATTTTTGAATCAATCTCAGGAGATCAGATCCGAGAGGATTCTTCGACAACAGATACAGCTTGATCATTAACCGAATTTTCGGTTCTAACAACTCTATCTATAGAGTTTTAACTCGTTCAGAGTTCTTAAACTCATTAAAGAGTTACGTATAAAACTTCCTACAGAAGTTCATCGTTCCCACGAGATAAGAGACGGCCGGATCGTCAACGGAGAGCAAATTCGACGCAAGCAATCGAAGGAGGCATTCCATCGCTACCAAGAAGAACCCAGTTTTAAACAAAGGGGAAGAACCAATTTCGTTCTCCTCTCTTTTGTAATCAAGTTGTAATCGAGATCAAAGGAATCAATTCAAATTTTCTTTTATCTTTTTTATTGCAATTTTCCTACATACAAAAGATGGCGACTCTGCTGGGGATAAGCTTTTCCGACGATGAAGTGGTGGCGCAGTCCGACGTCCACCTCATGGGAACGACAGTAGAAACTCTCATCGTGGAGTTTGATCAAGCAAAGTATGAGGAAGCATTATCCTCTGGATCGCTTAGCCCCAAGGCTAAGCACGATGTACACAAGACCTTCAAGAAGGTCAATTCTGTTGTCGAAGTGCCGAAGAAAGCCCTCTCCTTCGGCCAGGAACTCAAGTTGGCTCTGCAGGCGGAAAATCCCACCTCCGCGTCAACCCAACGTGCTTCAGGCCACAAACGGTCTTTGGAAGAGACGAGTCCTGTAAACGTCGATGATGTTGCTGCTAAGGCTTTGAGACAAGCCAAAAAGAACGCCGCTCGCCGACGGAGAAGATCCATACGACGAGCACACTTACGTGAGAGCCGAATGTTGGCTCAACGCGAAGATCGCGTTCCTAAAGCTTCAGCCGAACTTAGCGTTCCCAAAACAGAACGCTCGCTTCGTGGCAATGAGCCCAATTATGAACCTCGGCTAATTCAGCTGAAACGCGACCCTGAGTGGCGCGTTGTCTCCTCAAAATGTAGCCCTCAGAAGGAAGCTGTCAAACGCGACCCTCAGGGAAGCGTTCAATTAAAACACGACCCTCGCGGGTCTGTTTCACCAATTAAACGCAACCCCCAGGGAAGCGTTCAATCAAAACACGACCCTCGCGGGTCTGTTTCACCAATTAAACGCGACCCCCAGGGGCGCGTTCAAACAAAACAGGACCCTCGCGGGTCTGTTTCATCATTTAAACGTAGGCCTCGGCCTAACGTTTACAAATCCCAACGCGACCCTCGCGTTAATCTTCAAGAACGCCACTCTGGTGCTGTTCTTCGAGAACGCGATCTTCAAGAGGTCCGCCAGGTTCAGAAAGATCAGCGGGGTTTCAAAATCCACGTTCGACAAGAACTAGTCTCACCTACCCAAGGGCAGGGGGTTCCATCTCCACTTCCAAGCCCGGGGAAAAGTTCCTCCCAAGTTCCTGATCTGCGGGAATTATTATCAAGAGGAAAACCAACAACGCAAGCAACTCACTCATGCCAATGTGAGAGACTTATTTCGGCAGTTCTTTCGGAGTGCCATTGCTGCACATCCTCGCCTCGGCAATCTGTGTTTGAAAGGTTAACAAATGTCGTTAGGCCTGCCAAACGTCAACGCCGACACAAAAAGAAATCTGAGTACCCTCAGGTCACTATCAACATGATCGGCCGAGGGAAAGCTTCGCATTCTGATTCCGACGAGTCGCAAAGAAGTCATTCCCCAACTGTTAGGGAAATTTGTGACCAATTCGAAGGAGTATATCAGAATACTCGGACTCGGACGGGAACTATTCGCCCGGTTGACTATCAAAAATTAGCCAAGGGCATTACAACAAGTGAGGAACATTCGGCAATAGCCGAATCTCAATCTTCAAGCTCTGTTGGAGCACGCGAGGTTTCCGCTTACACAACAGGGAACCACGAAGACATAGCCAAAAGAGTGGACGAACATAGTGTCATACTCCAGACGCAACAGGAGACACTTCTCCAATTAAAGGAGATGTTGGCCCAGCTTCTTGCTGAAAAAGGCCACAAACCTGAATCTTCCCGGAGAACGACTTCGAAGGGAAAACAAAGAGTGCACGAACATTCAGATCGTGAAACTCACAATCTGGGATCTTCTTCCGAAGGTGAGAGGGAGATAGAAAAGGAACTGCATCCTCAATCCACCAAGGTGGACGAACTGGAGGCTCGCCTCAACGCAATCGCCAACAGGAGCGAGCTTCGCGAAGAGGGAGTAGTACGGCCTTACCCTGCTGAGTGGGATACAGCTCCCTACCCACCAAAATTTAAGGCCCCTACCTTGCAACCTTTCGATGGTACAGGATCGCCGAATCAACACATCTACTACTTCAAATCCCAAACTGGAGACGTAGTAGCGAATGATGCTATCCTGACCAGGTTATTCATCGGTACCCTTAAGGGTGTCGCTTTCGAATGGTTTATGAAGTTGCCTGCTGGATCTATCCAAAAATGGATAGATCTGGAAAGGCTATTCTTGGCCAGATTCTTTGAGGACGATACAGAAGTCTCCGTCCCAACTCTTCTTGCCACTAAGCAAAGGAAAGGAGAGTCAATCAAGGCTTACGTAGAGAGGTTCCGCAGCATGGCATTGCGATGCCCCTCAGGTATGACTCAATCAACTCTGGTTGAAACGTGCAGGCACAACCTGCAGACCCAACTCCTCGCTCAGATGGGAGTAGCAGAGTGTCGCTCCTGGAGACAATTAGTTTCGCAAGGAGAACAAGCAGAAGAGATAGTGGCGCGAGTCAAAGCTGAAGAAGAGCCACAACCCAAGCCGCAGCAACAACGCAATCAGCAAAATACCCAGCGGTCTAAGGGAAAAGAGACTCTAGCAGCCGACTACACGCGAGTGCCACCACCTACCAAGCAAGGCAAAGCGCCAAATCAACAAAGAGCGCCCAAACAATATTCGTTCAAAGAGGAGCATGTGGATACCTTATTCCAATTGCTTCGAAAGAACAATAAACTCCAGTTGCCTGAAATCAGAAAACCAGATGAAGCGGGGAAAGTTGATGATCCCAACTATTGCCGTTATCACAGATTCCTTGGGCATCCTACCAAGAAATGCTATGTCTTCAAAGACATCTTGCAGAATTTGGTAAACGCTAATATGCTCACCTTGAAACCAGAGCAGAAGACCGTATCCACTAATATGATAGCGGTCCAATTTGGTGACTTTCCCCCGGTGGTAACCGCGAACGGTGTTGTACCCATCCGCAAGGGAGAAATGCACTTAAAGAATGCTGACTTGCATAGTCAGAAGGACAGGGGGTTGGTACCCCTCACCACCCCAAAAGGGGAAATCATGTGGGTCCACCCTGATTTGCTTGAAGATCAACAGTGGACGAGCATCTCGTCCAGAAAGAAGGGAGGCAAGGCTAAATCTTCCAACATGATTAGCCCCTCCGTTGCCGAAAACGATGATCACCTTAAACCTCTTACTGATTCGGAAGAGGAGAGGATTGTCCTGGCAGCATATCCAGGAGACAACCCTGGCACTCGGTCAGGAAAAGCCTACCTGAGGGATTATGGCCAGAATGCTCAAGAGGTGGAAGAACAGCCCCAAGACGCTGGGGGTTCTGTGCCAAAGAAGCCGGTCGACAAAGGCAAACAAAAAGAGCTCCGGTTCAACAAAAATCTTCACCAGGAACTCGGGGAGTCAAGTGCTCCCTTTCAATTCAACGTCATGGCACAACTGGCTAACATACCGGCTAGGATCACTTTATATGAGCTCTTGAAGTTGTCTAAAACTACCAAGGAAGCTCTGATCGAAGCTTTAAAGAATACGGAGAGCTTTATTACGCAAGTCACTCCGATTCCCGAGGCTTCTGATGATCAAACTTGTCTGCAATGCCTGCAAGCGGCGAGAAGTCTACCATGCATATCGTTCACACAAGAAGACATGCAGGTCAAACACGAACATGACCGACCACTGTACTACACAGGGTATATTGGATCTTCGGAAATTAGTCGTGTTCAGGTTGACCCGGGCTCAGCGCTCAGCATCATGCCCTACAGGGTCATGCAGGTATTAGGGATTCCTATGCACCGACTGCACACTACCCAGACTACTATCTTCGGGTTCAATGCAAACAGTACCCGACCCCTGGGGAAGATTAAGCTCAGGTGCCAGATCGGAGATCTCAAGTCTGAGGTAGCATGCTACATCATAGATGCGGACACGTCTTACAATCTTTTGGTAGGACGACCATGGATACATGCCAACCGCATTGTCCCATCCACTCTGCACCAGGTTATGAAGTACGCCAATGACGAGGGCGAAGTTCGAACCCTAATCACAGAAAAATACCCCTTCCGAGGAGTAGAAAACTTCCACACCGACTCCGTCTTCTATCTGGAGTCCCAGGAGAAAGGAGATGTAGATAGCGATAACGAAGCTGACATCGAGCCAGATCCTGACGAAGACTGTCCTTGGGAATTAAACTTTGATGTAGTGGGTCAGGGTGAGAGCAATAATGATGTACCGAGTGGGGGCGAGTGGTGCATTAATGAAGATTTCATTTTAGCGTACTTGTCTGATGTCTCTCTTAACAATAAACAAATAGAGAATAATTCTAGTGCAGGTACCAACCCATGGCACGTACTGTGCACGGCATCACTCACATTGCCGATCGAGTCATCCCTCGTTTCAGAGGAAGAAATAGAGGATGCACAGAAGGCCTTCTTCAAAGTCCCATCCAAAAGGAAAGGGCGGAAGCCGATCTGTTTCGGAAAAGTCAAACCGATACAACTCAAACGAGGAAGTTCGGAGGAAGATGATGGAGTTCCTCAATTCCATTATCACGAACCTAATTCCCTCCGGTTGATGAAACAAATGGGGTATGACTTTGACAAAAAGCAGGGTCTAAATTTCGGGAAAGGAAGGCGAACACCAATCCGAATGTCCCTAACCCCCGAAGGGAAACCCCCAGATTACTATCAAAAGACTAGAAGGGGTTTAGGATTTGTCACACCTCCCGCTGTCTCAGAAAATGAAATAAGTAATTATTTGCGTCAGGACCGTTCATCCGGAACATCTGCATATAAGTCTGATGTCAGTGTCGGACCTCTCTTTAGAAATCTGACCGTGAATATGGTTTCAATCAATCACCCGGATGAAAATGCAGGGGACGATGAAGGGTTAATGGAATCGATCAATGACCCCTGGATCAAACGTCTTAACATTTTGTGGGATATGCGATTCGAACAACGCGAACCACCCACTGAAGATAAAGTGGTCCAGGTTAATATGGGAGACGCACAGGACCCTAAACCCATTTTCATAGCTGAGGATTTATCATCATCCGAGAAAGAAGATCTTATATCTCTCATCCGAGAATATATAGATGTCTTTGCTTGGAATTATGAAGACATGCCTGGCCTTGACCCGAAGGTTGCCGTGCACCGTCTCAACATTGATCCGGATGCCAAACCCGTTAAACAACAACAACGTAGGTTTCGTCCGGAAATTATGGAATCAATCGAGTCTGAAGTGAAAAAGCTTATAGACTCGGGTTTTGTCAGGGAAGAACAACACCCAGACTGGGTAGCTAACATTGTTCCAGTTCCCAAGAAAAATGGTAAAGTCCGTATATGCATCGACTTCCGCGACCTTAACGCAGCCTGTCCAAAAGACGAGTTTCCACTTCCTATCACGGATGTCATGATCAATAATACCTGTGGATACGAAAGAATGTCTTTCATGGACGGATTCTCCGGGTACAATCAAATCAAGATGCACCCGGACGACGAGAAGCATACTGCATTCAGAACACCGCTGGGGGTGTATTGCTACACAGTGATGCCCTTCGGCCTGAAAAATGCAGGTGCAACCTATCAACGTGCAATGAACACTATCTTCCACGAACATCTGCGTAAGAAGATCGAATGCTACGTTGACGACATCGTAGTGAAAAGCCAACATAAAGGGGATCATCTTACAGACCTGAAAATGATGTTTGAAATCATGCGAACACATCAGCTGAAGATGAATCCAACAAAATCATTTCTCGGAGTATCAAGTGGAAAATTCCTGGGATTTATTGTCACATCCAAGGGAATTTCTCTTGATCCAGAGAAAGTACGTGCCATCCAAGACATGCCACCGCCGAAGAACCTCAAAGAACTCCGAGGTTTGCAAGGCAGACTAGCCTACATCCGTAGGTTCATATCTAATCTTTCGGGGCGCTGCCAACCTTTCTCGAAGCTCATGAAGAAGGGAGTGTCCTTTGTGTGGGATGGGGAATGTCAAAAAGCATTTGAAGAGATCAAGAAATATCTCACCCAGCCACCCGTTCTCGTGGCCCCTATATCAGGAAAACCATTCCTGTTATATGTAAGGGCTATGGATCATTCGCTAGGAGCGCTGCTGGCCCAGAACGATGATCAAGGTCATGAGCAAGCCATCTACTATTTAAGCAGGACCATGATGGGAGCCGAACATCGGTACAACCCGGTCGAGAAAGAATGTCTCGCTTTGGTATTCGCGGTTCAAAAGATGCGACATTACCTAGTTGGACAGACAATTCATGTCATCTCGAAGGTGAATCCTTTGAGAGTCCTGATGACGAAACCATCGTCTTTGAATTGTCGGCTTGCAAAATGGGCCATTCTTTTGTCACAATACGACATGCAATTTATGCCCCAAAAGGCAGTCAAGGGTCAAGCATTGGCAGATTTCTTGGCCGATCACCCGGTGCCAGGGACATCTAAGTTGTATGAAGAGTTGCCCGACGAAATCGCCGAAGCTTGTGTTGCTCAAGAATCTACACAAGTATGGAAACTATTCTTTGACGGCGCGTCTAGAGCGAACCCTCACGGAGCGATTACTGCGGAAGTAGGAGTGGTGCTCGTATCGCCTAACGGTCACGTAATCCCAAGAGGATTTTCCTTAATCGAACCGTGTACCAACAATGTAGCTGAGTATAACGCGTTGCTACTAGGGATGCGACTTGCCGAAGAACTCAATATTCAGCGCCTTGAGGCTTATGGCGATTCTCAGCTCATTGTAAATCAAGTCCGAGGGGAATACGAAGTACGTCATGAGGACTTAATCCCATACTACTTCGCAGTGCTGAAGCAAGCTAAGCAGTTCGAGGGATTCTTTATCGAATACATTCCACGAGCCCAGAACGCTTACGCAGATGCTTTGGCTTCATTAGCGACCTCGTTGGCATTACCACCAGGAACCGAAACGACAATCCCAGTCTCAGGACGTGAACTATACTCCTCCAAGATTCCTAAGGAGGAAAGCTCAGACAGGACAATGACGGAGGAAGTCTGTACGACCTCTATAGAATTCGAGTCTAGAGATTGGCGATTTCCATATATTGACTATGTCTTATACGGAATCTTGCCTGACGACCCCAAGGAAGCGGCCGGCATCAAACGAAAGGCCCTCCGATTCTATTACAATACAGTCACTCAGACTCTGTATCGTAAATCCCATGACGGTATTTTGCTCCGATGTCTTTCTCAAAAGGAAGCAAAAGAGGCCCTCAAGGAAGCTCATGAAGGGATGTGCGGAGCTCATCAGCCCGGAGCTAAATTAGGGGATCGCCTCCGACGAATTGGCTATTACTGGCCAAAGATGTTCTCAGACGCGGTTGACTATGCTAAACGTTGTCACGCGTGTCAAATTCATGGGGATTTCATCCACCAAGCACCTGGGAATTTACATCCCACATTCGCATCATGGCCATTTGAAGAATGGGGCATGGATATCGTAGGTCCAATTTCTCCTCTGACTTCTAAAGGACATCGGTTCATCCTGGCTGTGACCGATTATTTCTCCAAGTGGGCGGAGGCAATCCCGTTGAAAGAAGTCAAAACTTCCAACGTAATCAAGTTCATCAAACACCATGTTGTCTACCGTTTTGGAGTCCCGAGGCGGATAGTTCATGACAACGGGACACAATTCGTCAGTTTTGGGTTCCAGAGGTTTTGTGACAAGTTCAGAATCCAGAGCGTTGCATCTACGGCATATTATCCGCCGGCGAATGGTCTTGCAGAAGCCTTCAACAAAACCATTGTGAAACTTCTCAAGAAATTTGTCTCCAAGAGTAGACGCGATTGGGATGAAAGACTCGGCGAATGTTTGTGGGCTTACCGCACAACGGTAAGGACCCCTACAAGAGCTACACCATTCTCGCTGGTATATGGCTGTGAAGCCGTATTATCACTAGAGATTCAGATTCCTTCTCTGAGAGTCGCTATCACGACGGGGCTAACAGAAGAAGAAAAACATCAACGGCGCCTGCAAGAACTTGAAACCCTAGACGACAAGCGACTTCAAGCTAAGCAGCAGATCGAACTATATCAAGCTCGGATTTCCAAAGCCTATAATAAAAAGGTTAAGGAACGAACTTTCAAGAAAGGCGATTTGGTCTTGGCCAACAGACGACCCATGGTGATGACACACAAAACCAAAGGGAAGTTCAATCCTAAATGGGAAGGGCCCTTCGTAATAGACTCAGTTTATTCGAACGGAGCATATCGTCTTATCAATCAACAAGGAGACAGGCTCATGATGCCAATCAATGGGAAATTCCTAAAGAGATATTTTCCGTGAATCATGTAGCCCCCTAATCCCCAGTTAGATCAGGCTGGGGGTTGCCTATTTATAGTGTAACTCTATTTTGTATCTCGTCAAGTTAACACTACACCTCTGACGATTGAAATTTTCTAGAATTGTTTTATAAATGATAATAAAGAGAATTTCGTTTTCATATTGAGTTGACACTACGTTTTTCATTGTCTTGAATCATGCTTCAATAAAAGAGATAATGAAAACCAAAATGATATCATTTCCATTCAATATTGTTAATCTGAATACAAAAGTGAAAACAATTGAAAGGAAAATGATACAAATTTATCCCTCCACCAAAAATAGCGCAAACCCTAAACATCGGGGCTCATCAATCTGAAAGACTTGAGTTTAGATTTCAGCGCTGATATATTTTCCTGGCGAGCCTTTCTGATATCTTCAGTTATCTTGCTCTTGAGTTCTTCTTCACTAGGCGTTGCTTCTGCAAGTTCTCGCCGAAGTTTATCGGCAGCGACAATCTCGTCGCAATAGCATTTGAAGAGCCCATCACAATAACCAGCAAATCCTCTTAAAATCTCCACCCCATCAGCTAGCTGAGCGTTTATTTGAGGGACTTCAACACCAGCTCGAGCAAGCTCTGCTGCAGTATCCCGGAGACTCACAGCAAGGTTGCCCATGTCTCTCTGTACTTGGGCATGTTCATCACGCAGATGAGCGAGACGAGGTTCTGTTTCGGATAAACTCTTCTGAAGAACCTCTTGCTGTTGCGCCTTCAAAGCCTTGGCCTCAGAAAAAGCCCGATCCACTTCTGGGCCTATGTCGTCACGTTGCAGCATGGAGAGGAACTCCAGCTCATATTCCAAGATAATGAGGCTCTCACGACAGTTCTCGGTCCATATTTTATCACCCTGATGCTTGATTTTAGCCAGGCATTCCAGCAAATGAGGTTCAAAAACCTTGTAACTTACGTCCCCGAGACTGACAACGTCAATGGTCCTTTGCATCCAACGTTCCAGTTGTTCGATGAGCTCCCTCAGTGTCTCAGAGCTTGGGGGTGGAGCGGTCGGATAAACGAAGCAATCCGCATAATCAGTGCGAGTAGAGGTGTGCGGGGCTTCAGATAAGAATTTTTTGATCATCTCTGACGTGGATCCTAAGACATCCTCTTCCTGATCACCGATTATTGCTTCAAGACCTGGAGGAGCGGCGGGAAGCGTAATATCCTCTCTATTTTCAGGAAACGCAGCATGCGCTGATCGTATCGCGTCTCCCATCAATTTGGTCTTTTTTGAATTTTTGGCTACGACAGGCAGCCGTTTACGCATTCTCCTGTCATACTCGGCCTGCTCAGCAGCAGAAAGAGCCTTCTTACCCGATCTCAGAAGACGAGGTTCAGAAGCAGGCACTTTTGGAATTGATGTTTCTTCGGGAGAGTCAGCAATCGGTGTTTCCTCTTCGATTTCCATAGGAGTTTCTTCCTTAGGAGGCTCGATGGCAGATAAATTTCCAGGAGCTTCGACAGCCCCAGATGCTTCTTGTTCGCAGGATAGATATTCTTCTACCCCCGGCAAACGAGTGCTGGAAGAACGACTCCTCGAACGATACAATTCCCGAATCTCACTTATGCAGGAAGTGTAAACATCATACCCCGTGACTTGGGAAACTTTTTCATACCAGCTGCAGAAATCGGCAACAGTAGAGCAGCCAGGCGGCGAATTGGGTAAAGTGAATTGCGCATGGGTTCCCCCGGCGGAAAAGAAGTACCATGCACGAGCTCCTTCATATAAATTCCCAACTTGAGCCAAGGCCGGGTTGGGATTGCCAACATAAAGCTGGTCATATCCAAATTGCCTAGCGAATCGAGAAGGCATATAAGGCTCAATAAAGCACTTCTCTCGCAAGCGGAAGACCAGGTAGCCCAACCTGATCATAAGAAGCCAGTTGAATGTGCCTTCTTCCAAAGAAGACGAGCCCTCAAAAAGCAAGTCCAGGAAGCGGGCATCCTTCACGTCAGCTCCGTCAAAATTAGGAGCACAACAGAGCATCCGGTAATTATCTTTCCGAGATAAGAGTTGTCGAGCCCTGACTATGTAAGAATGAGTCCACGTGGCCGACTCTAATCTCTGTACGAAGGGGATGTAAGCATCAGCACTCTCCGATACTCCCGTCATCAAGGAGGGGCAATGCAGCACGAACCAGGCCACCAAGTACGTATACGGCACTGGTATGCGTGGCTGGGGGTTCTTCCCGGTTTTCTTCCTGGCGACCTTAACCGTCGAGGCACCGAGCAGATCGGAGGTCAATATCCTTAGGCCGTTTTGAATGCAGCCGACCATGGCAGTGAGTAGGCTCACGGGTCTCCCATGTGCTAGCAAAACAGCTGGATATACAACCTCAGCCAAGATCGCTTCTATTGGTCTCGACGGCACTACACACCGTTTCAACCAAACCATAAAGAAGCCTGCAAGTAGAGTCGTGTCAGAAATAGGAATTGTAGCCTGGTGGTGGAAACTTTCAAACTCAACACCAGCCTCAAAATCCTCCTCTACATGCTCTGTTTCGTAGATGGCATTAGAAGCCTTAATCCGAGCTTTGGCTTCTTTGGGAGAGATGGCTGCAACACGAGACACGGTTACATTTTTCCGGTTTAAATTCTGAAAGAGGTATTCCGCCCACGTGGTATGCATGATGCCTCCCCCACGCATCCCAAAGACTTGAGCACAGATGTGGAAGTGGCACATCAACTCCCAGAAAGTAGCATAAATTTCTGGGTGCGCCAACCTCAGTTGGGAAAGCTCTTCAGTAGTGGGAATGAACTCCTCATAGGGTGTTTTTCCAAGTGGCAATCCCGACACTGCTTGCATCTCATGGAGAGCAAAACCTAACTCTCCTGCAGGTGTGAAAAATGTGCAACTGTCCGGGTTATATTTCTCCAACATAGCGAAGAAATTATGGAAGCTCTGCACGACTCCCCGTCGAGTAGCTAACACGGGAATTGTGAGACCCGATTGAGTGAGTGACTCCTTAAGCTCCTGAAGAACAAAGTCAATCATACGGGTCCACCAACCTCCTTCTCCGGAACAAACCCATCCAGGGGATCTGAACGCTTGGGTAGAAAATTCACCCTGAGCCATAAGGAATTGGCGAATAAAGATGTTCGCTGGGCGTGGCATCTCCTGAACCAGCTCCTTCTTCTCAAACAAACCAGGTCTCAATCCCTTGAGCTGCCCTCCGATTTGTGTACGAGCACGTCGACCAGATCCGAACGACACATTTTCCTTCTCTTTGACTATGTCAAAAGTCAGACCCCGACGGTGGCTTGCATTCAAAAAGTGGGAGAGGGGATACATCCTCTTCATGTTTGGAAGGAAGAAGTAGCGATTGGCAACTTTCCGCAACAGCTTCGAATCTTCTACGTGTACGAGGTGATCATCGATGGATATGCGATCTCCGAATAGGAACGCCGGTTTGGGAAACTGGGTATGACCAGCAGGGGTCTCCATGTCCAAATCAGTAATCAAAACTCTAAGAGTTGAACATCGAGGAGATCTAATCATGTCCATTCTCTCGGAGTCAGCGAAGGTGCAAAGCGGAACTGTGTTTTGAAGACTAAAAGTGTCATTCGCATCAGGTCCGCCAATATACCCAAAATGATGCTCTTGTGAAAGCGGCACGTTCGGTAAAAGCACTGCATAATCAAAAAGCAGATGTTAGCAGCTATAAGCGAGCCGTCGACATAAAGATAGAACCCAAAACACAAAGGGTTAAAGTCTCATGTCAAATCTCCAACAGAGGGTCGAGCCCCGCGTCAGAAAACTCCAACGCGAGGGTCGACCCCCGCGTCAGAAATCTCCAACGCGAGGGTCGAGCCCCGCGTCAGAATTCTCAAACGCAAGGGTCGAATCTCGTGTTAAAAAAATTGGAACGCGAGGGTCGGACCCAAAGGGGATCCCAGTCCCGCGTTTTCATCCAGTTAGAACGAGTCATCTTCCTCGTTATCAAGAACCCATTTAGGGTTTTCAGAAAACTTGTCAAAGCAAGTTCTTTTAGTCGGCACTCACCACGACAGGGAGGCCCATGTGGCGGCGGAGACGACGACGACATCCCCGCAGGAACAGGAACACCGCCGGCACCCTCAACCGTCGGTGTTTCGGAAGTCGCTCCGGCGACTTTCTTGGAGCTTGAGCCCATCCTCCGTGGCGCCATCCGCACAGTGGATCGGAGAAGGCGTTTTCGAACGAAAGAGACGAAGTTCGTCGGAGATCTCGCCGAAGTCAAACGAGATTTCTCGTTCTTGGAAATGGCCGAAAGTGGAAAGAGTCGAATGACTCTTGATGTGACCACTCAGGTCTATTTATAATAGCTATTAAGCTGTTGAAATGGTTCGGTAAAAGAATCCCAACCGTTTTATATTTTAAAACGTAAATCTTTTACGTTCTTGGATAAAATCACTTAAGACTTTAACCTCAACGCGAGGTTCACACCCGCGTTCAAACACTGGGCTCAGACCAGCGTTTCATACTTCAAACGCGAAGGTTACCTTAGCGTTATAACTCTTCCAAATGAAGAGTCCATCTTCGATACTTAGCATCTGATTTCATGGGATCTTTGCAACAGAGTGCGTTCAAAACTCTGTATCGCCTCAACTCATCAGATGGTTATTATCTTAACAGAGGTTGAATCTAGTTATTATCACTATCAATATGATTATAACTCCTCTGTTGGAATTCACTTATCGATTCTCATCAATAGAACGATAAGTCCTCAAAGTTGCTCCGATCGCAACACTT
>BQKN01067432.1:310722-332768 GCA_022839385.1 Asparagus kiusianus
GATATAGGGGTCAGTTACAACCCCTTATCCCCCTATAAAAACTCAACAAACTCGACAGAGTTAGAGGCGGGCTCTTTGAAAACCGAAGAGTGAGCAGGTTGGATTTGAGAGATCTAAACCGCACAGGTTGGAGATTTAGCAGCAACGAAATCCTTGGAGATAGGATTTTTGAATCAATCTCAGGAGATCAGATCCGAGAGGATTCTTCGACAACAGATACAGCTTGATCATTAACCGAATTTTCGGTTCTAACAACTCTATCTATAGAGTTTTAACTCGTTCAGAGTTCTTAAACTCATTAAAGAGTTACGTATAAAACTTCCTACAGAAGTTCATCGTTCCCACGAGATAAGAGACGGTCGGATCGTCAACGGAGAGCAAATTCGACGCAAGCAATCGAAGGAGGCATTCCATCGCTACCAAGAAGAACCCAGTTTTAAACAAAGGGGAAGAACCAATTTCGTTCTCCTCTCTTTTGTAATCAAGTTGTAATCGAGATCAAAGGAATCAATTCAAATTTTCTTTTATCTTCTTTATTGCAATTTTCCTACATACACCACCAAGATGCATCTTCTTTTCGGAAACCCAATTCTTAGAAACTCCAAAGTTAAGCGTGCTTGGCCTGGAGAAATTCTAGGATGGGTGACCCCCTGGGAAGTTTTTCAGGGAGCACGTAAGTGAGGACAAAACGTGCTGAAAAGACATGTGGTGGTTTGTGAGGCCAGTCCATCAGATCTAATAGCGTACCAACTCCGGGATTCCGGGGCGGGGCGTTACAAAAACACTCAATTTAATCACAAATCGAACAAGGAAGCCCAAAATCCAATACAATAAACTTAAAAACTCAATCAAATTTAAAAACTCCAACTCAAGCTCAATTAATTACCTTGTGTGCAAACAATCCCCATCAGGTTGGGCTTCAAAGACCAATCGAAGGTCTTCCCAAATCCATTAAGCAGAGAGATATTGACGGAGGAAGCGGAGGAGGTCGGGGACGGGGCCCAGGGAGGGGGGTAGGGAGGACGGGTGGGGGGTGTGGGCAAGAGTTTGGAGAAGAAGAGGAGGAGGAGGAGGAGGAGGAGGAGAAGAAGAAGAGAGGGGGAGAGGAGGCAGAGGAGAAGAAGAAGAAGAAGAGGGGAAGGGTAATTTTAGAAAACAAATTTCTAGGAGAGTGTGAAAGGGCTGAAACATAAGGGAAAAATAAGACGGGGCTGGGGCACATCTCTTTTATTTTTTTGGAGCCCAGAAACATTTTTCCCTTGTTTTTTATGTATTTTTTATTTTTATTAGATTTTCCACTAGTAACTCATAGTTTATGTTGAAGTTCACTGGCCAAATAAAACTTGTGTATTTAAATAAAATTAAAATAAAGTTAATTTTATTCTCTTCAAATTTTGAATTCCTCAATTTTTGATGTGATACGAGGAAAATTTTTGTTTCAAAACAAATAGGAAGGACTATTATATGTATAAGACATTCCCATAAATGTCATGAACGTGGGACACAATAGCGAACCACGACCTAGGTTCAATCGTCCTAGAACGCGGTACAATAGTGAATTGGGGCACGCACTCAGTGACCCAATTTATAATTTGAATTAGTTAATATCTTGAAGAAATACATCCATTTGGAAAACAACAACAACAAAAATGCGTACCTTAATTGCGACTTGTGAATTCTTTTGTTGTTATTGTTCCTTGAATTTAAATCTTGCATAAAATTGTACATTAAGACATTCAAGATTCCTACATTCAAAAACTAAATTTAAAGTGTACCACATTCTCTAGCGTATCATAAAAGCCTGCCCTTCTCGTACCCGATTTCAAATAAGTGGTGTATCATGCTCCTGTTCGTTGTTCCGTGATCCAAAACAGGGTTTTCTATTAATATTTCATCTATCATATTATTTGAAAGATATGGTCTTACTAAGAGATTGAACGCAATAATATGCTTGAAAGGTATGGTCTTACTGAAACTGACCGCAACACTACTTTCCAATATATATTTCGTTTGAATATAGAAACTCTTTCCATTATATATCTTGTGTAATTTTCAAATATGTCCCAAATTGAAATTTCACGCCTTTACATTTTTTTAAAGGCTAAAAGACCAATTTGATCTCTATACTAGGGCTTCTTCTCAGATTGGTACCTCCACTTTTATTTTTCCGACTTAGTCCTTGTACCCTTTGTTAGATATTAACTTAGTCGTATTTTAACATTCCGTTAGAAATTCCGCTAAATAAAATTAAATGGACAATTATATCCTGACCCATCATTTTCTCAAACAATTGATTCCTAGTAAGTTTAATTTATCCAATACTCTCTCTCTTATTTTAACATGGTATCAGAGATTGGTTTAGGGTTTCCCAAATAATAAATTTTTTCAAATAAATATTTTTCCCCTTTTAAGTCGTCGATCTCAGTCGCTGCAAAAGATCTCGGCTGCTGCCACTGTCGACGAGTCTGCCACTATCGCAGATCTCGGTGGAGATCTGCTCAATCCCGCAATCGCCGCCGCCAGAGATCTGATTGGTCGCCGCGATCTCTGCCCCCAAATTGTCGCCACGATTTTCGATACGATCTCCGCTAATTGAGAGTGATTTAATTGGATAGTTTGTTGAGATTTATATAACCTTATATATATATATAACCTCCGGGTTCTATTTTAAAATATTAATGATGTAAGCAACAATATCTAAAAAAGTATTATCATTAATAAAAAAATAAATCTTGAATTCATCAACCTAAAATGGTAAATTTTATCTGGTCATAGAGGATTTTGTTTAAATTATAAAGAAATCACTCATACCTATTGTCTACTTTTACTTTCTATTAGCAAGCGACCGAGTATTATAGACATTCAAAAACTTTTTTCTAGAATTTTCAAAGTTAGAATGTGCAAATTCAATCAAGAAAGAAAATATAAATTATGTGACGAATTCCAAAATATAATATTATAATCTTCCTGCATCTTCTCAACTAATTAATTAATTAATTTGTCAAAACTATTACTCTCTAATTTCAGAAAACTATAAAATATAATCTGAGAATGATATATACATATTTTGTACACATATGGATTGTATTTTAACAAAATAATTTAGATCTATCCAATATTGAATAATATCCAAAAAAAAATTAGGTTAAAGAGTTAAGAGAATCTAGTAACACTCATATCCAAACTATATGCTTCATAAAAGTTGAGACATATAAAATGAACAAGTTGATTTATTTTGTTAAATAATTTATTATAAATCATAAAAGATAAGGAGAACCATAAGGATCACATAGTCATCCCAAATAAAGATTAAATTTCTCTCTGCGAATTTTGTAGCAAAAGATTTTCAGAGATACTGATAGATTTGCTATAAAATCCACTCTTATAAGATTGATGTCACATGTGTGTTAAATTGTGCTTTGTTTAAAGGTTAATTTTAGAAAACTTCCCATCAACTATGGGAGAAATGTAACCCCCCCCCCCCCCTCCCCCTCAACTACTTGAAATGAATTAATCTTTGTTCGTCAAATTTGGGGTCTTATAGTTAATCTACCTCAACTTCAAATTTTTGATTTAACCCTATAAATTTTTCTCAATTAACCCTTCAAAACTAATATCGTTGAGTCAAATTTATTATGTGATAAGTACTTGACTTGGAAAGACTAAAATATCCCTCAACCATAAAAGAATTAGCTTGGTTTTTGCTAGATTAAAAAAATGAAATTTAGAGGTAAAAAGAACTGTAAATTGGTCGTAATCCTTTTATTATCGGTTAAGAGTTTCTTTTTAACTAAAATGACTTTTTTCAACAGGGCATTTTGACAAAATCACATATTAAAATCTTTTATATTAAGGGGGTTTGTTAAGAGATGTGTAAAAGATCAGGAGAGTTTTCATAAGGCACGCTAAGTCGAAGGGTGTTTTCTAAAATCGCATCAAAGTTGAGAGATGTTATCTACAACACTTTCATAGTTAGAGAGCTCTGTCAAATTAAATTAGTTGAGTGGTTTTTTTGAGACATTTCCTATATTGAGATAGTTTTTAAAAAAAACTATTATTTTAAATTTAGCTTATTTACATATTTGTCCCTCAAATGTTTTATAATTCAATATTAGTCCCAAAATTATAATCACCAAAATTTTAAGGAACAATGTAGAATTATTGGAGATTTAAAATCAAGGAAATGATATCTAAATTACCTTTAAATATTGCTCTTATAGGCATTATATGAAATATTGGTCAATATATCGCTATATCAACTGATATAAAAGATTAAATACTTTATCTTGATAATATTTATGATTTTATATTGTTTTCTTTTATTTGTGAACTTTTTTCTCATATATCGATCATTATCAAAAATATTGGTTGGTATAACAAAATCAAGTCATTTAAAATAATAATTAATATGATCCCTTTGATAATGTATTGACATACAATTGTGTATTAATAAATAATATTAATATGAGAGTGTAATGTTAATACATTATTAATTGCAATGGACTATTATAGTCCATTGTATTGACATGCAATACATTATTAATTGTGTTGACTTGCAATGGAAGTCATTCGAATATTACATGTCAATGCAATGAGAGTGTAATGTTAATACGATGAATATTACAATGTTAAAACAAATCAAGTCATTGGAAGTTTTACAATAATTTCATGTCAATACATTATTAATTGTGTATTAATATTAATAGAAAGAGTAGAAAAATAATTAATAGAAAGAGTAGACATTACTAATAATTAATATGAGAGTTTTACAATAACATTGAAAGTTTTAGGGACCAAGTTAGACAAACTTGAAGTGACATATAATATGATTAATTAACAATAATAATTAGTTTAGTTTAGTTAGGATTAAAATATAATATTTAAAAAAATAGGGGTAATATAGTGCATAGAAAGTTTTTCTACAGCTTCCTCTTTTAAAGGGAGTATAATTCTAAGCGAAGTATATAATTTTATTTATAATTCAAAATCTCGAGACTTATTCAAATATGATGCTCAAAATTTTTCATATCTTATGTACTATATAAATATAAGCTAAGCCTCTTGCCTCATATTATGCGATGAACATTATTTATTAAAGGGACCACATACTATTGCTTATCGTTAACAAAGACTTCAAATCTTTATAGGCTTAATGAAACTTAAATACCTTATAGGTTACAAAAGTTACACTCGTATACCTCCACTTATATCTTAATACACTTAAATATCCTAATGTTTTCTAAAATTGCATGTTTGTACTTCTATACATAAGAATACTCTTTATAATTTTCCTATGTGAGTGCCATGATATAATTTTAGGACAATTCTATATTTTCAACTCCATCCAAAGTAATTTATTAACTTGCAATTGTCTATTAATATAATATTATTTGTTATTAATAAATAATATGAGAGTTTTACAATAACATTGGAAGTTTTAGGGCCAAGTTAGACAAAATTGAAGTGGCATGTAATATGATTAATTAATAATGATAATTAATTTATGATTAGAATATAATATCAAAAAAGAATAGAGATAATATAGTCCATAAAAAGTTTTTCCACAACTCCCTCTTTTAAAGGGAGTATGATATGATATGATATGATATGATAGGCGAAAAGCTAAAGGTTTTATCTTTTATTGTCTATTATTACTTTAATTCTTCTCTTCTTCTACTCTGATGCTTACTTTCACATTTTTAAATCAATTTCTCTATTCTTTTATCATATTTCTAGATGGAAAATATGATAGGTTGTTTAAGTGATACGTTTTACAAGTTAGGTCATATAAGTAAACAAAAGTGAAATTTTAGATATTTAAGTACGATTTACTCAATTATAAAAGATGTTTGACCCTCTATTATTATGGATTTATGACTAAAATTTAATTATAATACCATTCCTTTTCCCTTTTCCTTCCCTCAATTAGAGCTTCCAAACAGGATGAAATAAGCTTTTTCTCCTTTCCCCTACGTAAAATCCCAAATAAGATCTAGTATCTTCCCTCACCTTTCTTTATCTTCTGTTCCTCTATTTTATCTTCATCAATTCTCTTTCCCTGGAAAACTCCCAAACTAAACTTGTTAATTTTCCATGTAGTTTAATCTTCTTTTATACATGTAAGCTAATGGCCCATTAATAGGCCCATATTTATTTGGGTCTTTTGAACTCCTCTACAAGCGTAATAAGAGATAAAACTGCCAGCAAGCCTCTCTAGTTAGTAAGCAGCAGTCGCTCAGAGCGAGAAGACGGGAGGTGGGGGAAAAAATGCCGGCGACCGCGACGATGTTGGGAGCGCTGCTGGGTCTGGGCACCCAAATGTACTCCAACGCCCTTCGCAAGCTCCCTTACATGCGCCGTACCTTCCCTTTTCCCTTCTTTACCGCTCTCAAAAACCCTAATTTTATCCAGTTCTCTTTACGTCTAATTGCACATCAATTTGATCTTTTCCTGGTAAACTTTGTCTGATTGTTGATCAGATCCATGGGAGCATGTTCTTGGAATGGGATTGGGGGCGATCTTCGTGAATCAGCTGGTTAAATGGGACGACAAGCTCAAAGAGGATCTCGACAAGATGCTCGAGAAAGCTAGGGCCGCCAACGAGCGCAGATACTTTGGTAGAGTCTCGTCTCTTTCTTTCGTTTCTTCTTCTTGGATATGATTGATAGATTCAATCATGACATTTATTCAGTTTGGGATTAATCTTTTTATGTTGATTGTTTAACTTTTTAACAAGTTACGAGCCAAGCTCCTGGTTTTTGTGTGTTAATCTATCTATGAATGTATATGTTGAAAGAAGTTCAATTCTCGCTCATAAGTACCAGAATTTTTTCAACTATGGCTTCTTAGTTTTACAAAAAAATGTTGCTTCCATTACATGACTAACACATATTCTGATTCGTTGAATCCGAGGTGATTCACTTAACTGGAGCTTACTTCCTTGCATTTTGAATGGAGGTGAATTCGATGATTAATCTATACGAGACGCATGGCGAAACCCGTAGGAGGCAAAATTTAATAAATTAATTTTTAATTACTTGGCTACCATTGTACCTCATGTTTTATTTTATTTGAGAAAGGTTGCTTATTTGCTCCAACCATTGTGGAAGAGCAATATCATATAGTAGATTTTTTTCTCTTCTGCTGTAGTGTTAGTTATGTATATAATAGGTTGTATAGGTTCGTTAGTTGACTGCTTACCTAGATCCTAAAGGTATCATATGTTCGTTGCACATAGCATTGTGTATCAGTTTAAAACAAATGGATAAAAAGAAAATTCCTTGGAGCCACATTGGAGATTGATGAATATACTTTGCAAGTTACCAATATAGCTTAAGGAAGAACCTTTTGAGTATGGAGTCATAGAGTTGTAATGTTTGTGTCAACAGAGAGATCATAACTGTCGAGTATTTAATTACATATCAATTACACAAATCTTGAGTTGACTTGTGTACAAGTTGGAGAAAGCCAACAAACTGTTCCGGTTTGATTTTATCGTGACATTGGATTTGAGGATGACCATCTTGACGGAAAAATTTTGAAGGTTGTCTTCTAATTTTTAGACACGTTTCTTTTTTTTGGCTCTAGAGATGCATCTAGTCTGATGTCGGTAGTATGATTGGACCGGAAATAGCTAATTTCACTTGAAGGCATATTCCTATTGTAAGAGTGCAAGACAGATTTAACTTGTCCAAGTTTGTGGAAGCAGGAAAGCGGAGCGAAGCAACAAGGTCCAACTTAGGCTTTTTGGGGCTTAAGCAGGAAAAGAACTGCCAAGTCAATTTTTTAAAATTTTAAATAGAGACAAAAAAAAAATAAAAAATAAAAAAAAATTCAGGAAAAAAAATCTGTAAATTATATAATAAGCAAAGAATGAGTGAAAAATTCTACAAATGCATGTGTGATGATTTATAGAGATCCTAAGCATAACATAACATAGATGTATAGCAATACTTAGATTCAATCATGCAGTAGTAATGAAATACCATACACATTGTACTAATTTGGTAAACTAACATGTAGCGGACAATGTACAACAAATACTCAAGAAGTTAATAGCTAATGTAAATTTTATGAGGAAAGAAACATAACTCTTAAATGCAATCATTACTAGCTATTGCTCCAAGTTCCTTCCGACCTTCAAGTTGAATCCTCTCATGAAATAAGGAACAAGTTGAGGGAAAGCGACAGGTGAGGTCAAGGTGAAAAGAGGAGGTTAGAGGTTGAGGGGTGGGGGTGGCCGAAAGCGAAGGAGTCAGTGAACGTGGTTGAGGGGAGGAGAAAGAGAAAAGCAGGAGGTGGTGGGTGGTTGGATGAGGTTGGTGAGCATGATGTTCGAGTAGGGGCTGTCTGGTGGGGTTTTCAAGGAGAAGGAGAAAGAGGGTGGGTGGGGGTGGGGGTGGGGGTGGGTGGGGGGAAACCGGAGAGGAGAAAGAGGAGGAGGAGGAGGCGGTGTAGGCAGGAAAGGAGAAAGAGAGTGGGCTGAGCAGAAGAGAGATAGGTGATTCTTAGCAGGGGCGCTGCATAAAAATAACTTGTCTAGGCTCAACCTAACGCGATACCTGTCAAAGTACTTGAATTTTTGTTGTCTTTCTGTTTTCAGAGATCTGGTGTCGCATGTTAAAAGGGTGCTAAATCCAGTTTCAAACAATTTTCGTTTAGTTCAAACATTTGATGGCTTGACATTCATTGTTGCTACTTTTTTGGTCGACAAATTGTACCTTTGGAAAACACTGAAGGTTAACTTACTGCCATGAAGGTTATGCCTTTATGGAGTAGAACAAACCCCTTTCTATCAGGATGTAGATAGTTGAAGTGAGAGGCTTGAAAGTCCTTGCTGTTGGGAATTTCCACCATACTATGAGGTAGAACAAGAACTGAAAAAGTAGATGTTACTAAATTCATCATAAAACTGTTGCATTATATGCTCAGTTTGTTGAAGTCATAGCTGCATTATTTCACTATTTTCAGAAAGATACTGAGGCTAGCATGCTGTTTTTGGCTATTCTCATGATTGCTGTACATATTTGGTATGGAAAGGTTTTCTGAGGATGCAAGTAAACATGAATATAATTAAATGTTTACATTTATTACTTTTTCATTCATAAGGCATACATATTACAATTGTTTGGTTGTATTCGTGTTGTCTGTGCCTTGCTGAAGGTAGCGGAGAATACACAACTACAATATTAGCATTTTCCACTTGCAATAATGCTTCAGTTATATTTTTGAGTTTGATTTCCTGATGCATAAACATTTTGCGTATTCCTTTGTAGTCCATAGACTTGACTGCTGCAGGTGTGTTGTGGTCTCAAATATCAAATTGCCATGTCGGCATGCATATGCATCTGATCTCTTTTCCTGAATCCTCACATGCATGGGTTTAGGTATCGTCCCATAAGAAGTAGCGAAGAGCAGATTACATCCTGCATGTTAGCACCTTATCATATAATACTGCTTCTCACAGATGTTTAAATGTCATTGCTGTAAGCAACTTGTTTATGACCATGTAGGAAAATGAAAAATAACAAATAGCAGTTTCTGTGTGATCAATAAGACAATAACTTGCTTGATGAAAAACAAAAAAATATTCCCTCTAACAAGCATTTTTTTGTTTCATTTTGGGGACTTCTTACTCTGTTTGTGAAAGTTTCTATGATGTAAGCCAATGAGCTTTCAAAAAAACAAGAAGAAAAGATAAACAAATGTAGCTCATATACCACCCGCGGGTGGGGCACATGGTCAGCAGCTCCATGGGGTGGGACTCGCCGCCTAGGACTTCGCGCCCTGCTGAGTGTGTGTTCGATCCCCGTAGCTGCATTCACCTGGTCTCCCTTGGTCTAAGGGTGGGGACGGAGACCCGGGGTTTTACTTGGTCGGTCCAGCTGAGCCGCAGTCCGGTTCGACTCTCTCACTCGGGATGCTTCCCTCGATCAGCATGGGGGGTGGGAGATTCGAACCAGGGGTGTCAGCCCCGAAGGGGCTGAGTGTTGAGCTGGGCTGACCAAGGTTCCCTCGTCAAAAAAAAAAAAAAAAAAGTAGCTCATATAAGTTCACACGGCTTAAAGTTATAGAATTCAGTTAAATAGAAATATCATTGTTAAGAGTTGTGATAAGTATTCACCGTCTGAAATTGTTTTCTTATAGTCAAGTTGATTTGCTGCAAGTTTCATATATTGTTAAATTTACAATTTAGTGTAATTCTATTTGTTCAACAATACAATTTATTTTTTATATGCTTTTGGTTCTAATCATGCATAAACTTTTCTTTGTTTGCAGATGATGATGAAGATTAGCATTTACCTGAGTTCTTTGGTTGCATTTCCTGGCCAGTTGCAGAATGTCATCAAAGGCATCTTTTTTCTTTCAGCAAAAGCTAGTAACCAGTCAGGCATGTCCGATAGTGTGTACTTCTGTTGCACTGTTTGAAACTGAAGTTGCTGTTCTGCAATTAGCTTGGTTTCTTTGACATGCTTTCTCAAATAATAAATTATTACTTGTATGAGTTGTGTTTTGCATGACAAATTGATTTGACTTTATCTTTCACACAATAAAAAGTTTTCTAGATAACGACAAAGATGATTTGTTGCCTCCAGTCATAGAACCACTCCGAGCAAAACCCTAATCTAGGCTTGTTAAATGTTTTCTAAAATTTTGAGACACACACACACAAACGCACACCAACAAGTTGTTGGCCCAGTGTTAGGCAAGCTTGTACCCAGACGGGCCCCTACCTGTTGGCAAGAGTTTGAAACCTGGAAATGACACTTGTTGGGAGGGGTAGCCACCAGCCCCGAGTAGGATTAGTGGTTTGCTAGAGTTAGCCTGTTTGCTGTGTATATTGATATACATCCTACTTGATTCTTTGAATTGAATTGTTCTAGTTATTTGATGCCAGACTGAATGCTTCGGGATTTGGTCCATAGTACTAGCATGTTACCATGCATGTCATTAGATAGCTTATTGGGATTCTTAGTTGTAGTACCCCACAGCATACCTAATTCCAATCCCTGCATTATTCTTTCATTCTTCCTTTCTTTAACGAGTTTTTCTTTGGTCCTCTACTTTTATTGTTGTTCATGCATCAAAATATAGGTGATTTGGCTGACATCTCAATTTGATCTTTTAATGTATGGTATAGATGACCTAGATATAGCCACTAGTGGTGATGTATGGGGCTGCATTTGACTTCAGCAGAAGGCGACCTATATCCTCCAGGTTTAGAGCCGATGCAATGGATCCTCCTGGTTTAGAGTCGATGCAATGCAATAGCCTAGTGCCTTGACTCTTTTTTTGTGTGTATTTGCTTATGAAAATCAGTAATCAGCAGGTTACAGTATTTATATACAAGGTGTCAAGCAATCTGTAGTCTTTTATGACATTTTCTTTTATGATGCAAATCCACCACTATATCTTCAATTCATTATTCATAACCAGGCAGGATTGAGGAACAAGTTAGACATTGGTCACAACAGGTTCAGACTATCCCGCCTCACAATACAAACTGGTGACTTTGTTCCTTCTCATTATATAATAAAGTTCAGCTCCGACTGCTATCAACATTTTTTAGAATGATCATGTCTTGTGATTCTGTCTTGTTCAGTGATCTAACATGTGCTTTGATTTCTCTGAATGAACGTGTTGTGTCACTGTCGTCCTTTCTTATGGACTGATTACATGCGTGTTTATGTTAAAATTATTGCAGATTTGAATGTATGAACAATATTTAAGTCGTAACTGAAACAATGCAAAGCTGTTAATAATTCCATGAGTAGAGCCTTTTGTCCCACCACTAATCTAGTTTAATCAGGTGTTTTCAATATAAATGTGAGGTTATGTATTTGGGTCAAAACCTATTCTTCCTGAAGCAAAATTAGAGTATTAGCGGCTTTATGAAGCTAAACTCTAATCCTAACCCAATTAGATATGAACTAAGGCTTGCAAAATATATTTCAGAAAAAAAAAGATCTCCCTGGTTTCCTACATTAAATTTATCAATTCAGTTGATGTTTGGATGTACACTCTTTCTTCCTGCTTGTTGTTTTGGCTTGGGTAATGTAGGCATGCCTGCACTTTTTGCTGGCATCAGTCTATCTAAGGTTTTAAATATCGGTTGTCGGTGATTTATTGGACGGTCAAAATCCATATCGGATAGCGGATATCGAGGATAAGTAGTATTTATCGGAATGACATTACCGAATGGTAATATACATAATATAATATTCTAAAATGTAATCTAACTATACTTAATGAAATATAAATATACCAAAATGTAAATAATTATGTTTAGGATCACTAACCAATGGTAGAAACTCGGGTTGGGTCAGGTTTAAAGTGCATTGAATATGTGCCCGTTGCCCGAAATCAAAACTCAAACCAAAGGCTGATAATTCCGATTTTTGGGCCGACATTGTCGGCTGGCAACTCACTTTATTGCCGCATTATCGGCGACAAACATTCAAAAATGATAACCGATTTAGAATCGAACTTATCATAGCGGAAGGCCCCAAAACCGATAAATCGTCGATAATATCGGTTTATCGGCCGATATTTAAAACATTGGTCCTACCTCATCAAGGTTATAGAAAAAACCCGACGCATAGAGCCTAGGCATGTTGGTGGAAGCTTAGGGGGCCTAGGCGTTTTCCTTTTTATAGTTTTTAATTATAATTACTAATAGTAAATGTCAATATTATAGAAAACTTAGGCGCGGGACTAACACCTAGGCGCATTTCTTAAGTGGTGGATGATGTTTTGTTTAAGGTCGAGAGAGGTAGATGAGGTGTTCATAGTTTGTGTTTTAAGGAGGATGGAGGATGTGGATGCTGCAATTGAGGAAATCATGATCAGTGCCTAAATGTTGTAGTTCATGTAAGCAAACCACACTCCTCTAGGCACTGCCAAAATATAGGTGGGTAACCTAGGTACTGCCTAGGCGTTAAGCACTAGGTAGGCGGCTAATATACTGCGTAGGCCTAGGCGGAGGCTTTTTAAAACATTGTACCTCATCATCAGAGTTGAAACCTTTGTTGTTGTTTAATGTCAAACTGAATGGTGCTGGTTTTGGTTAGCACTTGGTACTTGCATGACATCCTACACTCCGTCACATTGGTTAACTTGCTATTGGATGCCTAGTTGTGGGACTCCACAGACTACCTAATCCAATCCTGCCATTTTCTTTCTTGTTCCTTCAGTTCTTTTTAATCTGCATGGTTGTTCATACATCAATGTTGAGCTGATTGTTTAACATCTTGTTACTCTAGTCACTTTATGCGTGGGCCTACATTACATTTTGACTTCTGTTGCAGATAACTTGTGCCTTCCTGTTCGATCATTGGAACAAAACTGCTGTAGGCTTTTTTTCCCCCTTTTTCTTTTGGCATTTCCTGAAGATTTCGATGAAGCAAATCTATTTTTTGTACGATATCTTCATTTCAATTTTCAATACATGGGTTTAAGGATATTGTCATCTGGTCCTTTCTATTGACAATTGGGCTTTCAGGGATCACAGAATTATTTCATCCGTTGTCCCTAGTCGTCAAATTAATTCTGAAAATCTCCACATAATAATTTACACTTGGAAGGTGTAGGTGTTTACTCGTATTATGAAACCGTTTTGGTTTATCCCATGCGCACATGTCTTCCATATTCATAACAAGATTACACGAGGATAGGTTTGATATTGGTCAGTCAACCCATCTTGATGCCACAAACTATCATGATGTACGATAATTTTACTCCGCGAATGTCCGTTTCTCATTATATTTTGATGGTGTTTTTTCGAGCAAATGGCAACTTGTGGATTGTGACTCTCTTATTCCTTATTAGGCCTCAATTGTTCTTCTATTTGAATAAATTTGTTTCTGGCAATTAGTGGGCGTCATATGTCCACGGAGTGATTAAACAGCTTGTTTATGTTAAACAGTTAGTATAGATCTGGATGCATGACTCAGCAACGCATCTAAAACATGCAAACAAGTGCATCATAGTTTTTGCAAAGGAGGTACGATTATGAATTATAACCTATCATTGTCAGTTAGCAGCTACTGTGTCTTTTTACTGCACCTGTTCAAGTTAAACACGGGAGCCTCCTCTTCTTTGAGCTTTACCATTTGCAAAGAATGCAAAGATTTACTCAAAAATTCTACTTATTTGGTGAGGTTGAGCCTGAGGGGGACTTGCCAAATTCACAGCCAGACGTGACTTTTGGAAGCTACAGAAGATTTCGGGAATTAGTATCGGCTAAGTTGGATGAGGCCCACAAAAGAGATCGTCTTAAGAGTCGTCATAATTTGTTCTTTAGCAATAAGAAAATACATTAAATAACATTTTTTTCACGCATGATTGTTGTAAAAGAAATGTCGTCTCCTGCGAACGGAATATTTAAAGAGAGCATGACTCGTTTCAAATTTGGTTTTTACTCAAAGAAGTCAACTGTTTTTGCAACCTTTCGGTCTGTCGTACGACTCCTGTTTTGTGTTGGCGTTGTTCTGTTCCCGTGACATAAATAATCAATAGGAGGTTTTTGACACCGGGTTCATACTACGTTTTCAGTACTCCTGTCTTAAATATTCTCAGGTTGCAAACTTATTGTTTTCTAGCTTGATTGAGCTTTGCTACAGGGACCCAAAATATAAGACCAATAAAGGGGACAAGAGAGGTATCACCCTCCTATTGGATAATGAGTTGACCATCATTAATGATGACTAACTTATCATCCAATAGAAGGAAGACACATCACTTGTCCCCTCTATTGGTCCCATATTTTGGGTCCTTGAGGAATTTTTCAGCTTGATTATGTAACTGTAGACTCAGAGTACTTTCCTATGTGTGATTGGTCTCTTCACATGCGTTATTCTCTGTTGGTCGTCCTGCCTCATGGATTTATTACACGCTCGTCTGCTTAAAAGTTTATTTATTTCATTAATCTCTTGTTATGCTGCTTTTTTCAAAAAGAGCAAGCTAAAAAGTTTACCATCTAACCAAGCACTTGAGGATTCAAACCACAATCGAATGATTACGACCAAACTGGGCAAATTCTATGGCTGGATGTGGAGACGGAAGAAGAGCTCTCCATAGAGCGGTGGTTTACCAAATAATCGCCTACACCATTAAAAACAACGTACAATGCACGCATCAATCAATCAAACTCTTGCATAATTGACCTGTCCTTATCCAAATTCTCCCCTTTATTAGTAAAACAACATTTGGTCTAGAGGCTTGTCTCCGTGTATACTCATGCATTATTTAGTTTTCTATGCATAGGCTTTAGCCTCGAAACAATATAATGGAAAAAGTATATTGTAACGCAAAAGATGCCTCTGATTGAGTCGCTGCGACATTCTTTTCTTCCTCCTCCCCCACTTGATAGGAAAATGGTGCAACAGGACACTTGGGTTCGGTGGCTTAAACCCCGTGACGTCCTTCCCGTATTAGTTTGTACGAAACTATATTTAAAAACTTTGAAAAATCGCAGGAAAAGTTTGCTCTGCCAAGGTTTTACATTAAAATTCTCTTGTTCTACTAAATAATTAGAAAATCTTCATATTCTATTGAACTCGGTGAAATACCAATATATATCTACTCCTCTACACAAATGAGAGAACCCAAGATTCACTGTTCATGCTACAGTAGTGTTTTTATTGTAGTATTATTACTGTAGCAAACTGGATATTGGATACTGTGGCATTCTTAAAAAACACTGTAGCACACGGAAATACTGCAGCGTTTTAAAAACCTGTAGCAGATGCAAGAACTAAAAATTTTAAAAATATTACTATAGCATTAAAAATCGGGATTACTGTAGTGGAAAAAAATGATATGATGTGATTTGCACAATGTTCAGCTTAATACTAGGAGACTTTTGTTCACAGTTTTCCCCCCCAGCTAAATCTGATAAGTTGTCAAATTCAACATAAAAAAAGATGCGTTACCATGTCTTAGGATAGTGCAAATCAGTAGAATAGAATTTATATATTTATTTATTTGGTTTGGATGGAAAATGATTCGCTTTTATACAAACATTTGAGGCAAAAAGGTCTCTGTAGTTTCATATTTTTTTCTTCTCTCTCTCTCTCTCATTTTTTTTGTAAAAAAAAATATATAAGATATTCAAGTAGATTTACAAACAACATTTAAAAGAGCAAGTCACCGAGGCTTGGTGTTATTATGCATCAGAGTTTTCCCCCTTTGACCGCATGTATTATTAAATTGTGTATGTTGTCTTCTGAATTTAACAAAGATGTTGATCAAATGGATTAGGGAGTATGACGCGTTGCTTTGGTACCCTCCGGGCCTTCACGGATCATTGAAGTGCTACGTCGTTTGCGTTGACTCATTAATCCGGGAGCATGCCGTACTGAATATTTCACAACTCCCCATGTGGCTGCCACGTATTACGAGGATCTTGTGGGGCCCAATATGAAAAGGCTCGGGACCTATGCATATTTTACTTCACATGGTGTCAAAGTTTGATGCCATCCAGTAGTTTTCAGGCCTAGGAGAGATTTTACGAGTAATCATTTTATGACGTGCATGTAACCAGTGAGAGCTGCAGGTAACAAAAAAAAGGTCGTGAGATTTATTCATTGAACCGTGCTATGGAGTTTGAAACTGTCACTTTCAACTCCCAAAGAGGCTTAATTTCTAGAAGAATAACATATATCTCATTCAGACGAGCACAGGTATTTTATGCAAGCGTACGTGTTTCATCAATATTAATTTCTGAATTCTCATCTCAATCATCATATAATTTAAGAAATAAATTAGTGATTAACTTGTGAATGATGTTAGATTAAAATTGTTTGGCTGGGTATATTTACAAGTTATCATATCTTCAAAATATTCACCGAATATATATAGCCTCACCAAAACCTACTACCACTGTGCAAATTCCTAGATAAAAAAATTCAAACCTTTTCCCTTGGCAATTGGAGCGATCCAACCTCCCTCTTTCTGCACCTCCATCTTCATTTTGCCATTCAAACTCTCAACTGCAATATCTCTCTGTACACGCCCCAAAATCTTCTCCTCTCTCACTCTCTTGTACCATTGGCTGACTCTTGCGGCCACATTTAATGCCACCTAATCCCAACTCGTACACATTTCAAGTTTAAAGCCAGCGCATGCATGCACATAACCATACCAAGCTCAAATTCAATCCACATTGTTGCCATAGCCAAAGGAAAACTCCAACATGAATCTCTCCTTCAGTCTCCCTCTCTTGCTTCTGCTGCTAGTTTCACCTCTGTTCTTTCGTTTCATCTCCTCTGATGACACTTCAGATGCTCTTCTCTCGTTGAAGACGTCAATCGTCGACGACCCATTTCATGTTCTTGATGAATGGTCATCTGAAAACCCTGATTACTGCAATTGGACAGGTGTCACTTGTGATCAATCCAACTCCATCGTCAGCCTGAATCTGTCAGCTTCATCTCTGACAGGTTCAATCCCTCCTGCACTTGGCCAGCTCGCTTCTCTTGTAACTCTTGATCTCTCTGATAACCGATTGGCTGGTAACATCCCTCCTCAGCTTTCAAACATTTCTTCACTTGAAATATTGTTGTTGTATTCAAATAGTCTTTCGGGCACCATTCCTTCGAGCTTAGGCTTATTATCGAACCTCAGAGTCCTTCGACTCGGTGATAATGCTGAGTTGACAGGAATAATTCCTCATTCATTTGGTGATCTTTTGAACCTGACAATTCTTGGGCTTGCTTCCTGTAATATACGTGGTCCGATACCGAACAGATTGGGTGAGTTGGGTAGATTGCAGAACTTAGTTTTGCAGCAGAATAGACTTGGGGGTTCGATACCGAAAAGTTTGGGAAACTGTAAAGATTTGATGGTGCTCACGTTGGCAGAGAACCAATTTACTGGGACTCTGCCTGTTGAGCTTGGTGACTTAAACAGTCTGCAAGTTTTAAACCTTGCTAATAATTCACTAGAAGGAAATATACCAACCCAAATTGGTAGATTGAGCCAACTTGTGTACCTCAACTTGATGGGAAACAAGCTTGAGGGCACAATTCCGGGTTCAATTGGAGAATTGGGTAGCCTGCAGACACTTGATTTGTCAATGAATTTGCTTGAGGGTGAGATTCCAAAGGAACTAGAACAGTTGGAAGAGCTGGTATTTCTAGTTCTTTCGGGTAATAAATTTTCAGCATTGTTGCCTGAAAACATCTGTCAAAATTCACCTGGCTTAGAACATTTGCTTCTATCAACTAACAGCTTTACTGGAAAAATTCCTATCAGTTTGATTGACTGCGCATCGTTGAAACAGTTAGATTTATCTAACAATAGTCTAACTGGGCAAATTCCTTCTGAGCTCGGCGAGCTTTACAATCTCACTGATCTTCTTCTCAACAACAATAGCCTCTCTGGATCAATCCCTCGCAGTTTCGGTAATCTTTCCAATCTTCAGACACTGGCATTGTACCACAATGAACTGAGAGGTGAAATTCCTGAAGAACTTTTTCGGTTACGGAATTTGCAGATTCTATACTTGTATGAAAATCAACTGTCTGGTGAAATTCCATTGGCCATCGGTAACTGCTCGAGCTTGCAGATGATTGATTTCTTTGGAAATCAGTTCCGTGGTAGCATACCTATTACCATCGGTCGACTGAAGGAACTGAACTTTCTGCATCTTAGGCAGAATAGTCTTTCTGGCGAGATTCCAGCCACTTTGGGGAATTGCAAGCAGCTTACTATTCTTGATTTGGCTGATAATCAGTTAACTGGCAAAATTCCAGCAACATTCGGGTTCTTAGAATCTCTTCAACAGTTCATGCTCTATAACAATTCACTTGAAGGTAATATTCCTGATGAGATGTTCAACTGCAAAAATATTACCAGGGTGAACTTGTCCAATAACAGACTCAATGGAAGCATCCTCCCTCTTTGTGCTTCGAGCTTCCTCCTCTCTTTTGATCTAACTAACAATTCCTTCAATCTTGAGATTCCTGCGCAATTGGGAAACTCTGCGCTTCTTGAAAGAATCCGGCTAGGCAGTAACAAATTGACCGGCGAAATTCCTCCGATGCTTGGAGATATTGACGCTTTATCTCTTCTTGATCTGTCGAGCAATTTGCTCACTGGAGAGATACCGAGAGAGTTGGCTTCTTGTAAAGGATTGACACACATTGATGTCAATGGTAACAAGCTCACTGGAGCTGTTCCTAATTGGCTAGGGAGCTTGCCTAATTTGGGAGAGCTTAAGCTCTCTTCTAATAAGTTCTCAGGTCCTCTTCCTATCGAACTCTTCAACTCTTCCAACCTCCTGAGGCTTTCTCTTGATGATAATGTGCTAAATGGTTCACTTCCTTCTCAAATTGCCAATCTTGCATCTTTGAATGTACTTAACCTTGCTCACAACAAATTCACTGGTCCTATCCCTCCTTCAATTGGAAAGTTAACCAAGCTCTATGACCTTCGTCTCTCTAGCAATTTCTTCACTGATGATATTCCTTTTGAGATTGGGCAGTTGCAGAATCTACAGACTGCACTCGACCTGAGCTTCAACAACCTCACAGGAGGAATACCAACATCCTTGTCCTCACTCTCCAAACTTGAAGTTCTCAACCTCTCTCACAATTTTCTGACTGGAGAAGTCCCTCATCAGATCGACGATATGAGAAGCTTAGTCAAGATGGATCTCTCCTATAATAAACTTCAAGGAAAGCTAGATGGAGGGTTCTCTCACTGGCCACCACAATCTTTTTCTGGAAATGTTGCACTCTGTGGTGTCCCCCTCCATGAATGCGTTGGTTCAGCACCAAATAATCGCCGTTCGAACCTAAACTCTGCATCCATAGGGGTGCTCTCTGCCTCTCTGACTATTGCCTTTATTTTTCTGCTCATTGGTTTTGCGATCTTTTTCAGAAGACGACATTTACTAAAATCAAGTGAAGTTAAGTGTGTTTATTCTACAACTTCGTCACAAGTCGAAAGAGAGCTGGTCCTGAAGGGCTCAGGTAGACGAGATTTCAAGTGGGATGCAATCATGGAAGCTACTAAACACCTACAAGACGAGTTTATTATCGGTTCAGGTGGTTCAGGGACGGTCTACAGAGCTGAGTTGCCCACTGGAGAAATTGTTGCGGTGAAGAAAATTGTACATAAAGAAAACGAACTCTTGTTAAGTGATAAAAGTTTCGGAAGGGAGATTAGAACACTGGGAAGAATCAGACACCGACATCTTGTGAAGCTATTGGGATTTCTTAACGGCACAAATGGATCGAACCTGATCGTTTATGATTACATGGAGAATGGTAGTCTATGGGACTGGCTTCACAGGCCTACGGTGAGTCAGAAGAAGAGGAAGGAGCTCAACTGGGAACTAAGATTGAAAATTGCAACGGGGCTTGCGAAGGGAGTGGAGTATCTGCACTGTGATTGTGTGCCAAAGATCATTCACAGAGACATCAAATCGAGCAATGTTCTCCTCGATGGAGATTTGGAGGCCCATTTGGGTGACTTCGGGCTAGCAAAATTTATCATAGAAAATCACAGAACAAGCTCGAAAGGCTACACTGAGTCTGAATCCTTATTCGCGGGCTCCTTTGGCTACATTGCGCCGGGTACGCATCTAATATTTGCCATTAGCAGTAATATCAGAATTTTTTTTATTACTACGTAATTTATCAATCTTTGTTTTCCATTTTGAACAGAGTATGCTTGCTCTCTAAGGGCGACGGAGAAGAGTGACGTTTACAGCATGGGGATAGTGCTAATGGAGCTGGCGAGCGGGCGAATGCCTACCTCTAGGTCATTTGGGGATGATATGGACATGGTTAGATGGGTCGAATCTAGAATGGGCTCACAATCTTGGAGCTGCGAGGAGTTGCTGGATTCGTCTCTGAAACCCTTGGCAACACATGAGCAGTCATCGATGTTCGAAGTGCTCGAGGTGGCTCTCCAGTGTACAAGAACGGCTGCAGCGGAGCGGCCTACATCAAGAAAAGTCTCTGAGCTTCTGCTTCAGATTTCCTCAAGGATGCATAGGCTTGGCTCTGGGAAAAAGAATGTAGTTTAGGACTTGAGAGTTTGTTTATTCGATCTTCAAAGTGCAGTATTAGGCCGTTAATATTGTCTGTTCCTGTTCAGTTATCATTTGTGCCGCGCATTTTTTTGTTGATTTCAAGTTCTGAATGTTCTTCTGGTGTGCCGCTTTATGCCTAAAAGGATAACCCCTACCAGCATTCGCAAAAATGGCGATCAGAACACGATCTTTAATATTGAAAGGTCCAGGATTCAGGGAGAAGGACCATCCAATCACGGGAACTCTCACTTTCTTTTTCAGGCAAATATAGGTGATAATTGCACATCAAAGTTACGCTGATATTCGCGGAGAAGTGATACGCGAAGGGTGTAACTCCATTCACAGTTCATGGAAGAAACACCCATGTTCCATTTTTATTCTGTAATAAAGAATGATACTATGTACAATGGTATATAACTCTATCCTACCAGCCACAATATTCAACGGAAAAAAAAAATACATAGGCGAAACAAAACAATGCTTGTCATGGAAGTTTGCTGGTGTGATGCTTTGATGGACCTATTATCCATGTTATGACAAACTCTCCAGGATAAGCTAATATCAATCACACAAAAGCATGAAAAATATTAAGAATACACGAATACAAAGATATACGTGGTTCCGCTTGTAGCCTACATCCACGGGCGAAGAAGCAGAGATGCTTTACTAAATAATGAGGAATGCAAGCTGGAATCTCTCAATCACTCAATCCTAAATCACACCCCAAAAGCCTGATACAACTCTCAACCAAAAAAATAAAAGAGAAGAAAAGTAAATAGGCTTCACAAAAGAACTCTCTCTTCTTGATTGGTGCTCTGAAGATTGATGAATCCAATTGAAAATAGCACATCTACAAGAACATATTTCCTTTTAAAGGTAATTGAAAATAGCACTTCAGTATATATGAGTCCCTCGCCGGCATATTCGGTTGTATTTACAAACACTCTGGGTGTCTATGTGAACACGTGAAGCGTGTTTGTGGGGTTGTGGGGGCCACACCGAG
>BQKN01067432.1:349791-369978 GCA_022839385.1 Asparagus kiusianus
TTTTTTTTTTTGGGGGGGGGGGGGGGGGGGGGGGGGGGGGGGGGGTGCGTGTATGGTTTTTCCTTATGTCCCCTAAATCTTTTGAACGAAATAAATTAGTCCCTCTCAGTGTTTTAAATATCGGCCGCCATGTCGGACATGGCGGCCGATATGGCGGATTTATACCCTAGCCGCCACAATATCCTTCATTTCAATGCGTATTGCGTTTCTGAGGTCATGTCGGGGACATGTCGGAAAATATCGGGTATGTCGGGCGCCATTGCGGCCAAGAAATATCGGCCAAATTTCAGAAAAAGCGGTTTTAAGCTTATTGGGTCAAGTTTGAAAACCCCGACTCGGAAATCAGGTGTCTACAATTGGTTAGTGATCCTAACATCAATAAGTTATGTACTTTTTCATATGTTTAGACAATATAATTATCATGTATGTGAAGATTCTATTTATGATATTATATCAACCTATCCGATATGGCAATCCGATATTTTTTTTCATGTCCCCGATATATCCCCGATTTCCGCTATCCGACATGAATTTTGGCCAACCGACATGAACCCGACATCCGACATTTAAAACATTGGTCCCTCTACTTAGAGAGTTGTCGAAATTGAGAGAATATTATTATCATGTGCACAGTTTTGGGTGTAAAAGAAATTATGCCCATATCCATTCAAACCCAAACTCCGAAAACAATTCACTCGAGTACAAGTCGGAACATATTCTATGAGACTTAAAACTATTAATTTTGGTGGATTCCAATGTTGACTATGGTTGATTTGGTAAATACTGATCTCTGATTAACTACTACTGGGGTGAGCATACTTCAGCATAAAACGCAATAACCGACAGAATTGCCTGAACTTGGACAGTTAGGTTCGGTTCCAAATCTGCTTCAGGTCAGATTGGGTTGAAAAGATATCAACCCGAACTGCCCGATCCATCCAAAGATTATAGTAATATAGAGTGGGTATTTGGGTTATAGGGTTAATATCCAAACCAAATTGAGTTTGATCGCGATTGACGTGATTCTGTGAAAATCTGAGACAATTGTGGTTAACAAACTGTAATTCCCAATTCCTGAGGAAACTGATCCTTCGCCTCCCTATCTCTCTCCACATCTCAATGCTCACCTCTATTCTTTTGCCGTCCAAAAGGATACAAAAAATAAAATGCAATGCTTCAATCTCTAAATGGTTTGAAGGATCCACCAATTCAAGGTTGGCTCGCCTGTTGTTTGAGTGCCACCTCTCAATATACTTGTGAAACTATATCATTCTTATTGTTCTTGTTGTTATAAACTTATACTAGCTACCCAATATAATTGATCTCCAAATTTGCAACTACACTTACCCACTTACCCAACCGATGAAACCGACTCAAACAGGCGAACTGAATATGGTCGGTTCGGTTTGGTTCCAGCAAACATGCGATGCGGTTTCGGTTTGGCCAGTTCTGGCCAATACCGAACCGACCGACCAATTGCACACCCTAACTACTACCCAGCTGTGTTAGCAATTTGAATGGTATATATATAATAAAGGGAAAACTTCAAAAAGTGGGAGATCAAATGCAAGAAGATTTGAGGGATTAATTTCAAATATGAAAGATTTGGGGGATTAATTTCAAATACATAAGCTTTGGAAACTAATTTCAAGTAAGAAAGATTTGAGAGACTAATATGAGAAAATCTCATATACCTACCTCTTCTTGTAAAAAGCCAGGGAGTCATGGTGTAACGCCCCGCCCCGGAATTCCGGAGTCGGTACGCTATTAGATCTGATGGACTGGCCTCACAAACCACCACATGTCTTTTCAGCATGTTTTGTCCTCACTCACATGCTCCCTGGAAAACTTCCCAGGGGGTCACCCATCCTAGAATTTCTCCAGGCCAAGCACGCTTAACTTTGAAGTTTCTAAGAGTTGGGTTTCCGAAAAGAAGATGCATCTTGGTGGTATGAGTATTCCAATCAAATCTATCAATACTAATCACATCACCCTCTCAAGGGTTGGGGTATTACACATGGCCACCCCCAGCCCCCAGGCTCCGTCATTGCTTTAATGCATAACAATAGAATGTTTTCAATTACACTAAAGGTTTCTTTTTACTGGGTCTGGCGTTAACAACACACTAGATAAATCAAAAATGACCATATTGCACCAAAGAAAAACTGGACAAACTTATATAAACAGCTGTGCAAATGTACAGAGATAACTAGTAGAATACATATCACAGACTGCATCCTGTAATCCTGTAATTCTGTTGTCAATATACCAGCAATAACCCTAAGAAGACAAATGGATAAAAAATGCATTGACATGTCTTCATCAATAAACCTTGTGTAAATCAGGATATAATCCCGTACAACATACATCAAACTAAAAGACAGAAAGAGAAAATTTCTCCACAAGAAACAGGATCAAAATATGGAGGAAAATCAAGTCCATAAAAATCACAAATTAATTTGAGTTCAAATAACTACAAGATCAACAATGCCATGAGCTTGTGCAGAGAAAATTTCTCCACAAGAAACAGGATCAAAATATGGAGGAAAAACAAGTCCATAAAAATCACAAATTAATTTGAGTTCAAATAACTGCTGCAGCTTCCAGATACTGATTGAATAGACAAAAATTCTCCAAATTATCAAGCCAAAATTGATTAAGCAGATAATTCACAAAGATGTAGAAAGCAATGATAAGTTGATAACCATTCTAAATACTAGGGATAGCAAGCTTTCTCAAGACAGTAGGGTACATAGAGAGAACTACCAAAAAGAAACAGGAACTACCTTCTCTTCCAAGCCGATGATTTCAGATGCAAGTATTTTTGCTCTTTCATCTGCAGCATTGCATTCCATTTGTGCATTCACATACTCTGATCGTACAGATTCAATAGCCAACTGCGTTACATAACGGCATAAAAGAATGATATAAATAAAATTCTGCATCTGACATATCACATATTAACACAGAGAAACACATGTATCTTGAACTATGAGATGAGACAATTACATTAACAAGGATAAATGCACAACAATACTTTTGAGCAGGAACGACTAATGAGTAGGTCCAGAAACAACATAAAAATGTTTAAGAACAACTACATCACAAGAGACGGCAGGCTTCTCATCATTCTGTCTGTGAACAACCATCTGCACAATTTCCCTTCACGACATATTTAAATTTAATCCTGTAAATTAATATCTTGATTTGTCAGTGAAGAATCACTCTAGAAATCAAGCATTGAACTAGTATTAAGTTCTTGGTGAGCTGCTCTTAAAAGCAATAATTTAATAAGTTGTTGGAAAAACTGAAAAATTGCTGGAAGATCGTCATTATACAATTATTCAGAAAATGATAAAGTATTCACTGTGGAGCTACATAAAATGTGCATGTTAATTAACTATTTTTTTATACATTTAAATTAATAAAATAAATTGCTTAAAAAATGAAGAAATTAAAATTCTGACAAATCTTTAGATTTGATAATAAAACTTTCATTGCTAATGACATCTTCTTAAGACTTTGTTCTTAAAATACTACAATGCAAGTATACACTATATATATAGTTTGATCACATGAGCATATAGATCTATTTTGTCTCATGCATCTTTAGACTTAGAAAACATATCTTATTGAGAAATAATTTTCTCATCCAAACTTTAAAATGAAGAGAAAATAGTTTAAATAATATATTTAAAATCCAATAAGATTTTCCGGATATCATTGAATAAATTATATTGCTAGAAATAATTCATACTCCAACAAATCATGAAATTTCGTACAGAATTTTTTACCGTTCAATTATTAAAACGTACATTTGCTTTTGATCTTGTTACAATAGAAATATGATAGAGGTACATACATATAGTATTACTAGTTGAGATGCACGTGCAATGCACGTGGTTGAATATGATGATTATTTAAATTGATAAAAATTGAATAAAAATAAAATAGAAAGCAAAGTTTTTTGTGTGATTGATCATCAACTCAATAATCTCTCTCTCAAATGAAATATTGTCATTGTTTTCTTCAACTCAGATTGTGGCCACTTGATATACTATTTGTGAGTTATAAATACATTGATCTAGTACAACATCTCCGTTTATTAATATCTTGAAGTCTTCAAAAGATGGGTGATCATTCAATTCGCAAAGGAATTTTGCATACGAATTTACTTACGATATGTCCATTAAACTTTTAGTTGTAGTTTAGCTCATATTCGCGTTAACTTTTAGTTGTGATATCACTCTTATTTATATTATCTAATATTCACATTCAATTTTATAGCTTATGCTTCTTATCATAGAAGTAAAATTGAAAATATAAATAATTATTTTCTTACAAAATTAGAGCGGTGAGATTATGATATATTTAGTCATTTGCTCTGAATATATTTTTTTTTCTTTAATGCAAGATCTCTATCAAATCTTGCCCCAAACAATGTGAATGAAAAATGCTATTATAACTCACTTGCCTAGGACAATTGTATTGTATATAGGACATATAACTTATCTGAAATATCCACATCTGCTAAATGGATTTCGCTCTTGTGAGAGCAAAATGTTAGGCTTGTATTCAAACTTTTTGACTCTATAAAAGACACAAGATTTTGGAGTGCATAACTTATATATCATAAAGCGCATACTGGTTCACGAAGAATTTTTCCTAATAATGATATTATTACAATGATATTACTATTCAGTATTAAATTAATTTTATTATATAAGATTATATAACCCTTTTTAATAAATTATAAAGTATATATATGAAAACCTTGATGTTTATAGCCAATAGTTGGGCTCCACAAAATAAGTTAACTTTACATTGTAGTTTGCTATTAGTATTATTGTTGGCAATACTATTAACTTTCCTTTTTATCTTATTATTCACGCTTTTTTGATGTAAATTTTTTTTGCTAATCACTCAATTGGTTATATTTAGTTTATACGATATCAGATGTTAAAATATTCTCTTCTGTTAAAAAAATATCGACATAATTTTTTAAAAATATATACACATAGTAGCAATAGTATATACTTTAATTTAACTTAAATTAATATTAGTTTGAAACCATTTAGAGTGAGGTCATTTCTACGCTAGAATGGTGATATAGTGATTACACAATTCAAAAAATTAAAGAAGAAATTTCTACAAAGGAAAAATAATTTAATATATCAAATTAACAACTAATTTATAAAATATACATGAGCAATGCAGATAGCTATAGAAAGTAAGGTGTATATATTCATAGAAATTTTATAGTGAGTGACCAACTACAATCATCCTAATTTAAGCATAAATAATAATTATTATTATAATTACTAATTTGATACGCATAACTATCGAACAAAAAATAAATAAATGAGATATTAGATGTTACTAAAGCTCCTCTTTATATTAACTTTAGAAGTAATAATTAAAATTATTAAGCGGCTAATATTAGTTCATGTGAGAAAGTAAAGTAATTTATGGTCTATATACTTATATAGTCAATCAATCAAACATATTAAAATTATATGGTAGATTCACATTAAATATAATTTATAAAAAATAGTACATTAAAATTAAAATCCTTTTAACCACTATATAGATTGTTTGAAAATTTTTGCATATATAACTGTACTGCCTAAAAATAGTGATGTGCACACTTAACTATGGCATAATACATCTTAAGAACGACTTACTCGTTAATATCATCATTAATTGACGTATTTATGCATTACATTGAAAACACAATGAAATTTTAAAAAACTACAAAAGAAACACCTTCAAAAGTTTTAAAAATTATAAAAAACGCCCTAAAATTTTGTAATTTATAAATACAAAAAACTATTAAATATTATATTAAAATCAAGGAATTATAAAAAATCATTGAAAATTTTCAAACTTTGAAGGGGTAATTTGCAATATACTAAACCTTAAGGGTTTTTTGTAAATTTTAAATTTAATAGATTTTTAATTAGTTATGTTCTTTTCAAAAAAATTATAGGTAATATTGATCATGAAAAGTTTTTCCTAAACCTCTACTATTAAAGGGAGCATGACATGTTTTGCAAATTTTTAATTTTCTAGGGGTTGTTAATAATTCTGTATATTCATTTTAGTGTCTATAAGTCAGAAATTCTAACGGTGTTTTTCGTAAATTATGAATTTTAAGGGTTTTTGCAACTTTTTTAAACGTATAGACCTTTTCTATAGATTATAAATTGTTTATAGACTATTTATAATTCGTATGTTTTCAATTTACTAATGAAATTCTCAAGGTGTTTTTTTATAAATTTTGAATTATGAGTGTTCGTTTGTAATTTTTGAAACTTTAGAGGTTTTTTCAATAAATTATAAATTATGTAGGGGATATTTGTAGTTCTCTACGAACTGAAATAAGTAAATGATTTGAATTATATTAAACGTATCTCCTTTATCCAATAACATGTTAAGTCACATTATGAATATGATAAAACATTTAATTACCAATTTAAAAAAGATAGGATAATTAGAATAGATTAGGATAACAATATAATATTTAAAAAAATTAAGGGTAATATTGGTCATGAAAAGATTTTTCCAAACTCGTACTTTTAAAGAAAGTATGATAGTTCTTCATAACTCATTTTAGGTTTTATAGGATGGGTGTGAGGCCCAACATTTGTATATTTTCTTTTTATTAAATGAAGAATGCAATTTCATTATTGTATTTTTCGTTTTGTTTTATCCAAATAAGTTCTCACAAGAAATCTCCTTCTTGTCATTCCCCGTCAATTTCAAATCAAAATCTCCAGAACAGTGTCAGAACGGTACTAGTATCAGATTAGACTGTAGTTAATGAGTTATTTTATCTTCAGGTATTAAAAGAAACAGTACTTTCCAATTCAACAATCCATAATTCACTAAAAGCACACCCTCTCTTGTCAATGTCTTTAAAGGAAAAAAATCACTTGCCCGCCTCCACAAAGAATTGAACTAACTCTGAGAGAAGGCTCCATGGATTAAGAAGTCTTGAATCATATCATGTTAGCTTGAAGCAATCAAGCTCTATCTGTGTGATTCATCATGTGGCAGGATACTTCAGTACAAATTTCCTATAAACATAATTCTACAGATGTAGCAGATCATGGAAAAGGTAAGTGACATCAAGGATGAAAACGAACTGACCAGTTGAGCCTTGATTTCTTCCTGCAACCCTTCCATGTCAGATTTCAATTGGCTGACAATTTGGCCCTGGAACACAATTTTATATTTGAATCAAAAAGAGCTATACAAACTCCAAAATAAAGACTCGCCTTAATAAAGACCATTTCATAGTCTCTGCAATAAAACAAATGTACAAGACTGAACTGCAGCTCAATAGTGAAGCAGTAGGCCTTATTGTTCAAAAATACTACATTTTAATAATACTTCATGCCTGCGAATAATTTCATTACTTAACTAGCTTAAGTCAAAGAAATTAGTATTATTTAAACTATAAATGCATCAGCCATGAGCTTACTAGAAAGGTGTGATACTAAGTGATGTCTGTAATAACTAATAACTTTTAGGGTAGATATAAACATGCATATGGGTTCTCTTCAAGAATGCAAGATAAGAGTATCTGTCATGAACATTGCAAAAATTATTAACAGATCTAAGAATTATAAACTTTCATGTTCTTTTTTTTTCTTTGTTCTTCTTGTGAGGTCTGCAATGTGCATTGCTTGCATGTGTGTACATATGGGCTGGCAGGAGAACGATTCATAACTAGATCAATTGAATACCGCAATAGGTTTCGCAGATGTGGTGTGAGATTTGTAAATTACTAAAAGGTTGCAACCAACCGAATCGAGATCATAGTTCAAATCCAAATTATGACCGTGCTTTCTCATTCAAACTCTAAGAATAAGGTAAGAAGCTCGGGAGAGGATTATAAAGGAGCACTAAAAGAATGGTTGACCAGGTTAGCCCACACTCCAACCCCGGAAAACCACTTCCTCTCCCCCAACTATTCCTTTAGGACTCTAGTTTGTTAAGATTGTTTTGTGTAACCAACAAACATCAATTGCTAATTTTGAGCAAAGTAATTGATCGACGTGGTAGCAAAGCACTTCAGAAAGCACTAAGGTCAAACCTCACTACTCATGACAAAAGTTTGTTATATAACCTCCATTATTCTACCATTTAAAGTGTGTCATCTTTTAGGTTGGAGTTTTATATGTATCCAAAGGCCCAAGTCCATGGCGCAGTCTGAAGTTTGCTTTATAGCTTGCTGGCCCAGAACATGACTGCCACCCAAAAAGCTTTCGCCTGACCATCTATGTCTGCTCGAGTGGTTTAGAAACCATCAGTGCTTTATTGTTCATTTTCTTATCACTCCTTGCCACGTTCTCTCTCATTGCCTTTCTTCCATGATTACAAGAAGGCCTAGACCAAACCTCAGTTGAAACCAGTCATTTAGTTTATGTTGTTTCCAGACTCCCCACGAAAGGCAAAGAATTGTCAGAATGAATTTTCTGTCAATTTCTAAACGTGGAATGCATAGATCCTAAATACTATGTTTAAGCTTAGGCTTCTAGTTTAATTAAATAGTGTCATTCCTTTTTCAGGATTTTGGTTCTTTTCTGCTGGATAAAAGAACAGGCTAAGACAAAAAGCAAATAAAACATGGACATAACACAGACCTAAAATCATCATCTAAGCAGCTGGCAACTTAGTACCTGTTACCAAGGGGCTGTTTGGTTGTATGATTTTATCACGTAAAAGGATGGAAAGTGTAAAAAAGTGGGCCTCAATGTCAGCTTTCAACACTTTCAATTGCTTGTTTGTAGTTGTGTAAATAGTGTAAAGTGATTTCATATGCTGATGTGGCTTGTAAAGTGATTTCATAAAAAAAGACATGATTTTAGGAGAAAGCTGACATTAAAGTCAGGAAAAAATAAAAAAAAATAATTCCAACCAATATGATCATTTGAGTAGGGACCACTTTTTATACTTTCCAAACAAACAATTAAAGTTACATTTGCAAACCAAACAAGCAATTTATGATTCCAATGGAATCAAAAACAAACAAAGAAAAATATAAAAGTAAAATTAATGAGGTGGACAACAACTTTCCAAGTTGTGTCATAAATACACAACTTTACCAACAACAACCAAACAGCCCCCAAGCAAAAGGGACCAGTTACGAAGAAAGAGGCTTAGAATCAAGAATTTTTAAATGACCAATCAAGATGCCTAAGCAGCTGGCAACTTATGCCAACCCTCTAAACAATACTTGTATTGGACAACAAAGTACCTGTTACCAAGCAAGGACCATAAAAAATAGAACAATGAAGATTAATCAGCAGGTAGGACGAAATCATCTTCTGACCATGCAGTTTAAGATCATACATGATCAGTATGCATCTCAAATACGCAGTATAGTTAAGAAACTGACAGATTGCATGAAAAATTCAAAATAGATATACAATCAGGTAAACAACTAAACCAGTGTCCTCAACTAAGTGCTAAAAGTCAAAAAGGATCACAAGTACAAGTGAGAAAGGAAAGAGGATTCTTTTAACTGAAAACCTTATTTTATAGTTAGGGACTAAGTTTCATGCCTGCCAGGTATTTGGAGAACAAACCTGCTGGTTATAGCTCTCTGTCAAAGATGAATTCTCAGCAGCTAAGGATTCTGCTAATGTTCTTGATGTCTCCAGAGCTCTTTGAAGTGAAAACTTTTCTTGTGTCAAATCTTCAATATGCTGCACAGAAAGAAGAATCGTGAACTAATAGAATGGACCCGACAATATGCTATACAGGGAATATAAGTTGCAAGCAAAAATCTAAGTAAACATAGATTCACACCTTTTAAGAGTCCAAAACAACCACCTACAACAACAAAATTTGACACTAGAGGAATAAATTTTCAAGTAGTGAGATTCCTCAAAGGTTGCTCTGATCTATTCAGTCTGTCAACATCTAGTTTGACAAAGAAACTTCATGTTCAATCCACAAAACGACTTTATAATTATTAATCTACTCATGCAGTATTTGTCCATGCATGTTTAAAGACTGAATTGTATGTTGTAACAGAACAAACAAGATTTTAAACAATAATACAAGCATAACAAGCCTCTGTTTGGTTCCAATGTCTAAACAGTATATTTTCATAAAAGTATATGCATTAGCATTAACAAGAAACTATTGTAGGCACACTTAGAAGAAAGATGCAAATCATAACAAAAGTGCACCTGTTCCAGAGCTGCAAAATCTTCGTCCTTTGAAGTGAACTCGTGGTCCCTCTGTGCATGATGATCCCCAGCCGGCTTCACCAGTTTCTCATTGTTTGAAGAAACAAAAGTCTCCATGGGTAACTTATTATCACTTTTAAAACTATAAGTGGTTGAATTTAAAGAGTGTTTAGCAGGGGTGAGCTCTCCAAATGGCTTTGCAGGAGAAGATAATGGAACCTCTGTACTTTGAGCCCTTGAAATATCAAACGATCCAGGCATATTTGCTTTCTCAGGCTCTTGATATGGAGCACAAAACATTGAAGAACCTCTAGAAACACCTAGAGAATCAAGAAAAGATGGACGAGATCGACCAGAATTAGTTCCAAAACCAGTTGGAGGAAAGGGATCTTCATATTGTGTGCCTTTATAAACCAAACTAGGATCTCTGTATGAAGGTTCTCCTGCGTGCCAACAGGCACTGTCAACATTAACGTTGTAATCAGTGGAGGGAGCAATCTTCCCTCCTATGATGCCAATATCAGTACCACTGTTTTTGTACGAGCTACCAGGATAAGAGAACACCATCTCAGGAGATGATTCTGTTTATCATGGTCGCAAACTTAACAACAGTCCTTAAAAGGAGTTAACTCAAGAAAACAATCATAGGTAAGCAATCATAGAACCAGAATTTACCTTTACCTTTATGTAATACCGAAGTGCTAGCTGAAGTGCTTGGAAACCCCAGCCTGTTTCGTTCAGAAGCCATCTCTGGGTTCTTGGCAGTGCTCAAGGAATTAGAAAAAGTTGTTTCAGGATGACTCAAGCGAACCTTTGATAAATATATGCCTTCATTAGGTGGAGCAGTGGAAAATGAATGCAAACCTGAATTACTGATGTTCATATCAAGGTATGAATTTGGCTTCGCTGCACTAAAAGTGTCAGACTGATCTGTTGCATTAGCACCGGATGTTTCGACCTTTGCATTCTTTTTGTGATTAAGATCACTATTTTCCTTCCACTGATCATGATAACCATTAACAAGTTGAGGGAAGCTAGATTTTTCATATACATTAGGTACTTCTTTCCCTGCATATTGTACTGTTTCACCATATAATGCATGATTACCGTCAAACAAGACAGGAGAGCTACCATGCATCCTGTTTGAGGAGTGAACCTCTGTGCTATGGGAAGAATCAACTACTTCATTTTGACCAGTAAAACTCGACCTACAGGAATCAGTATCAGTAGAAGCTGTAGTTCCATCTCTCACATGCTCATTCTTTTGAGGGACTTTTTGTTGTTGATCTACATCAGCAGATACCAATTGCCCCGTAGATGCAGCCTTTTTAGCTCGTCCTTCAGCCTTTTTCTTACGGAACTCCTCCAACTGAGAAAGGAGTTTCAAACACCTTGTAACTCAAAAATAATAATAACATAAAAAAAATTTACATACTCATTGCTAGAAAAAGTAGAAACAGGTCAATGCTAAAGACCAGACTACAACAGTAATTCAATTTTTTTTTTTTTAAATGACCTCCATAAACCTTTTCAACGAATTGAGGTTAGGAATTAGGATGTTAAGTGTCTACTTAGATCAACAAAATTATGCACCGACTAGAAAATTGACATGTTTTCCAGTAAAGTACAGTGAGAAGAGGAGAAAAAGACACTTCTTTTCTTTTTCTTTTTTTTATTTTATTTTATTTTTCTTGGTGGGGTGGGGGTGCAGGTAGGGGTGGCAAATTATGACCCGACCCATCAACCCGACCCGACCCGACCCGTTTATAATGGGTATGGGTTGAGTTACATGGGTCGGGTCATAAATGGGTCAACCCTATTTTACCCATTTAATAAATGGGTAAAATCGGGTTGAACCACTGACCCATATAACAAAAGTCCCGACCCGTAAAACAAAAGTCCCTAACCCGTATAACAACACAAAGAGAAAACCACGAAGAGAACCCTAGATCCCATCACGAAGCTCAATCGGCGATTGGCCCTAGATCCCATCACGAAGCTCGAGCGGCGAGCGGCGGCGAGCGTCAAGCGGCGGCGAGCGGCGGCGAGCGTCGAGCGGCGGCGAGCGGAGGCAAGCGGCGATCGGCGATTTTGAGGTATACTGGATTTTGAGCAAAGGTCCTCCTCCCTCTCTCCGATCGAGCCATAGTTCCTCCTCCCTCTCTCCGATCAAGCCCTCCTCCCTCTCTCCGATCGAGCAAAGTTCCTCTTGGTCACTGGATTTTGAGGTATACTCTTAGCTAGTGCTTTTTGATCTTACCTTCTATCAATTTTGGGATTTTATTACAAATTGGGTACGTAAGGAGTCATGTTTCTATTTTGCTTGAAGTTGTGACAAAATTTAGTGAAATAATTGGGCATTTGAGTCATGAAAATTTAGTTCTTTTTCATTTTCAGATTTTGTAATTTTAGGCATTTCCTATTAAGTATTAACTGAAAGCTGCAAAATACTTAGAGAAGTTAAATTCTCTAATAAGATGTTGCTCCTTTATGTAAGTACCAATCTGCATATCGAGTGAGCGGAGGGGGTTTCGTTTTTTCGGTGATCCTTTTTTTATTATTAGATGCTGTTGTTTCCTCTAAATTAGCTCGTTTGTTTGTTTGTTCTACCTGTTTAATGTTTTTTTTTTAGGAGTATTTGGTACCTTGTTGTTTGAGGCAATGCCGAGTGTTGATGGCCCTGGATATTTAAATGTCTTTAATTAATATAGTGTTGCCATTTTGGTTGAACTGGATGAGTTTAGTTAGGATTCCTGTGTCTTGAGTAATGCAGTCTGTTTGCTGTTTTTTTGTTTAGAGGATGAAGGCTGATTATTAGCAGATAGCTCGTGAGTGCCTTTTCTACTCTTTTATCATTTAATTATCATTCTATAAGAATTGTTAGCTGCTTGTAGGTCAGTGGGTGTGCTTTCAATCCGCAATATTCATCCTCTTTACTGGCTAATAATGTAGGCATTTTTCATACACAAGTCTCCTTGTTAACCTTGTTGCATTATCTTGACGAACTATGAAGAATCAAACCCTTTTCATTTGTAATCTATGGGCTTAATAGATTGCTCTTTATGCCTTATTTGCTTTGTTTTTAATTCAGAAATGCGAAATTGATTGAAACGTAACCTACATGTTTTGTATTCGTATGCTGCTGAGAATTTAACTTTTTTTTATGCTTTCCTATCAAGGAAAGGTTTGCTGGGGGCCTAAGTTTAATTATATTTTCTACTGTAGTATATTAATGGCCTCTATAGTTTCCACAATTTTGCGCTTAATGATTTATTATCTGGTACTTACATAAAGGAGCAACATCTTGTTAACAAATTTTATTTATACTCAAATGTTAATTCTGTTTAGAATCAGTTAAGTTGTGTTATCTGTTGAATATTATTTAATTTTATGAATCTTATGTAGTTCTGTAATTTTCATCACAGTTAATGGAGTCTAATTCTACCCATAATTCTATAGCGGATAATGTAGAAGCGGATTCATCTAATGAAGAATTAGAAGAGATGTCTAGTCATGTTCAGAAAAAATCCAAAGCGATAATTGTTGGAAGTCGAAAAAGAAAATTAACTTCCAAAGCTTGGAAAATGTTTGACCTTGTTCAAGAGCCAGATGGGAAACAATATTCAATATGTAAGAAGTGTGGAATCAAATATATTGCCGAAGGTAACCATGGTACAAAGAACATGTTAAGACACATGAAAATTTGTAAGAAAGCTACTAGAGAAGATATTGAGGGTCTATCTAACTCAAAAGATTCTATAATGAGTTCCTCAAGAGTTAATTTTGACCCGGATAAGTTTAGGGAGCTCTTAGTCTCGGCCATCATTATGCACGATTTGCCATTTCAATTTGTTGAGTATGAAGGTATTCGAGCTATCTTCTCTTATCTTTGTGAGGATATAAAACACATATCAAGAAATACGGTTAAAGCCGATGTTCTTAAAATCTATGGAAGAGAGAAAAATAGGCTAAAAGAAGCTTTTGAATCGATTCCGGGTAGAATTAACTTGACTTCTGATTTGTGGACATCAATAGCCACCGACGGATATATTTGTCTCACGGCACACTACATTGATCATGAGTGGAAATTACAAAATCGGGTTCTTAACTTTTCTTATATGCCACCTCCTCATTCCGGTGTTGCCATTTGTGAGAAGATCTATAAGTTGTTAGTTGATTGGAAAATTGAAAAGAAGTTGTTTTCTTTCACTCTTGATAATGCCTCCGTAAATGATGTTTTTGTTGATTTATTGAAAAAACAACTTAATTTGAAAGAAGCACTTCTTGGGAAGGGAGAATTTTTTCATATTAGATGTTGTACCCATATCCTCAACTTGATTGTCCAAGATGGTTTAAAAGAAGTCCATGGTTGTATTCATAAAATTCGAGAAAGCGTCAAGTATATAAAAGGCTCTCAAATTAGAAAACAAAAATTTTGGGAATGTGTCTCTCATGAATCTTTGGAGGTGAAGAAGAGTTTAAGGCAAGATGTTCCTACAAGATGGAATGCTACTTTTCTAATGCTTGAGAGTGCTTTATACTATCGCCGTGCATTTATACACATGCAATTGAGTGATTCCAACTACTCAAGACTTTGTCCTTCTCAAGAAGAATGGGATAAGGCCGAGAAGGTTAAGAGGTTATTAGCCACTTTCTATAACGTCATTTGTCTTTTCTCCGGTACAAATTATCCAACGGCTAATCTCTACTTTCTTCAAGTATTTGTTGTGCAACGTACTTTAAAGAGTGGGATGAAAGATGATGATGAATATGTTAAATTAATAGCAACCAAAATGTACAAGAAATTTGAAAAGTATTGGAGTGAGTACAATGTTCTACTTGCTATTGCGTGCATCTTGGATCCCCGATACAAAATGCAATTTGTAGAGTTTTACTATCATGGGCTATATGGACACAATTCTACGGAGCTTAAGAATGTGAAAGACAAGCTTTTCTCTCTCTTCAATGAGTACTCGAGCAATACGGATGGTGATAGAAGAAGGAACTTGAAGAAATCAAGCAATGAGGGAACTTCTCGTGTGTATGATGACACATTTGATCAAGATTGCATTGATATCTTGAGGGTAATTTCTTTCTCAAGCAATTAGTTGATCTCTTAGTTTTTATTGTTTTTTGCATGTATTTATATTGTTTTTGCATGTATTTATATTGTTTTTGCATGTTTTGGCGTTGTTCTGTTCCCGTGACATAAATAGACAATAGGAGGTTTTTGACAGTTGGGTCAATGAATTAGCTTTTTTCAGTCACCAGTGAAACATGAAGTTCATCAAAGACCAGGCTTACCTGAATTTACCACCAAAAGAAGAACACTCAAGTAGAGAAAAAAAAACAACGATGCCAGACTCTGGCTTATATCAAGACAAAGAAAAGTGTAGAGATTTTCAACCCAAGCTTTGAACTTCATGGGTACAGAACTATGTAATAGAACAATGAGCATGAGAGTTTTGATATTTTCACAATATGCTCAGTCCCCTTTGTGATATCAAACCAGATGCAATAGACTGTATTAGCAAAGCAAAGTTTCTCACCTCATCGATCGTCAAAAGATCCCCACTTCCAGTTTTCATTAAACCGGCATATCAAATGTGACCAACATTGACTTCATTGCCTAAAACCAATCTAGCCCATCACATTGTTTCAGACTCTCATTGAAAATGATCAGTCAAAAAATAAGTAATTATGACCCTCCCAGTCATTACTACAGATTACATATATTGGCAGTTGATATCCTCAATCTACAAAGACAAACTTGAGTTTGTAATTTACCATGACATCCTCAATCTACAAATGCTATTTTGAGTTTGTATTTTATTATGAAATCCTACTCACCAGATAAACGCACGCTTTGAAAGGGTCAAATTTTACCAAACAATATGATGCCATTGAACTGGGGAATAATTAGGGAGAAAACCATTATAGGCTTCGGGTACTTTGAATGTGGCATGAGAGCACTTTCCCTCATTTTTGAGATCACAGCATTTGAAGAACCCCATTTTGAACTATGATTATGCAACTGTAGAAAAAAGATTATGCCTTGTGACTCTGAGTAGTTTCCTATGTTCTACTTGGTCTCTTCACATGCGTTATTCTCTGTTAATATTAAATTGATTTGCTTTAGTAGCTACTTATTTGTTCAAATGTACTTTACGTATCTTTTTTTATTTAGGAATTCGACTCGTTTGAAAGCCAAGAAATTATTAGTTCTCAAAAGACCCAATTAGAACTTTATTTGGATGAACCAAGACTTGACCGTGGTGCTCAACTCGACATTCTTTCATTTTGGAAGACTAATGAGCATAGATACCCCGAGCTCTCTTTATTGGCAAGGGACATAATGGCAGTTCCTATCTCTACGGTTGCTTCAGAGAGTACTTTCAGTGTAGGTGGGAGAATCCTTAACCAATACCGTAGCACTCTTAAGCCTAACAATGTGGAGGCTTTAGTTTGCACACGTGATTGGTTATATGGTATCAAAGGTAGACTAATGTTATATTTTTTATGTTTTTTGCATCAGAATACATGTTATGAATTTGCTTAATGGTTTTTTATTGTTTTATTAATGATAGATGACATGCAACCAAAATTAGATGAGCTTTCTGAGGATATCATGCAATTAGATATTGGAGAATCTATGCCAACACAAGTATGAATCTCTCATACTATGATGCGGTAGCTGAAGGTAAGAAAATTCATAAGCGAATAATCCTGATCATGTATTGGTACTGCAGAAATATTTGTATGGAGTTTACACAGTTTGGATTTGTGTGGGGGTGGTGGTGGTGGTAATTTGATTGGGGTGTCAGTTGGAAGTTTAGCAGGTGAGATTGGTTTTTTTATTAGAGTGCATCAATGTCAAAGGGTGAAGTTTGATCATGCTCCTTGGCCCTGTCTAATTGGGACCGGAGCTTTTGATTGGCAATGCTACTTGTTTTCAGATGTATCATCTATTTGTTTGATAAAACAGTGCTGTACGTAATTGGCTGCAAGATGATAAGCTGATTTTCCATTATAATGTGTGTTAAAAACAAATAGGCTCGTCGTCTTTACCTAGAGGTCTTAGGTTCGCAAACTCTCATAACTTTGCCTTGCAAAAAGATGTGTACTTGTAGCATACTCCCCCCCCCCCCCCCCCGCCCTCTCTTGAACTCAGTGAAATCTAAAGGCATGAAGATATGTATTATTTTGGGTTTGTATGTACGCACCAAAACATTCATGAAGTTCTATTGGCATCACATAGTGAAGGAATTGTCATTCTTTTTCTTTACATTCCCTCCTCTGTAGTTGAATGATTCTCACGCAAGGCAAAGTTATGTAATTACACACATATCCACACAATACACACACAATCTTACCTTAAAAGTGTGAATCATGTTCCATGCATCGCCAATAAATTTTCAGGCACATCGACACTTAAAAGTTTGTGATTATGGTTGCAGAAATATTTGTATGGTGTGTGATGTTTTATTAACATGATATGCATTCAGCATTGACATTTGAAGTTTTTATAAACAATGTTGAATTAGTCTGTTTCATTTTCTGACGTGGGTTTCTGATTGCATTGTTGCCTCCTAGGAGATAAAGATGACAACTGCAGCAATGGAACACAATAACCAGGGGAAATGAAATGTAGAATAGACTTCATTTCTCGTTTGATCCACTCAGTTTGTGGCATTTTCTGGAGCCAGCAGTTGTTCTTCGAAATTGCTTCTCAGGTCAGCATTGCACAAATCCACCCTCTCGTTGCAGGACTTGCCACCGGAGCGCGCTTTTGCTGATTTTGTCCTCTGCAATCTGATTCTCCACCTTGTGATCATGAACTTATTTGAATAGAACTGTATTTGGAAACTGCAGCAATATGTATTAGGTCTTAGCAGTTTTTGGACATGTCCATTTATGGTACTCGCATAATTGTTTACCTGGTTGAAGATTGTACTCTTGCCTCACAATTCTCAGGATTTTGACTAATCTTTAGTCATTTTCATGGGTGCAATTGGTTCAGGAACAGGTATTTTGCTTGCTGTGACAGTTATATACCAGTATTTTGAAACATTTGAGAAGGAGAGAGCTACTGATCTTGGTTTCTTTGGTCTGTGATATGTTTGATGTTGTAGTTGTTGTTGCTGCTGCTATTGAAATTTAGATTTTTTTTGTCTAAAGAGCTGCATTGATTGTATTTTTGTTTGCCGATAGTTGCAATTCGTTGAAATACATTTAAATACTGAACATGTCTTTGAAATAACTCCATGTTGTGAGTATTGATAGTTTTTGTCTAAAGAGCATGCAAGTAGTGTTCTTTTGTGCTTGTATAAAAAAATTTATTAGTTATGTGTTAGGATATGTCTTGTATTAGACAAACGGGTTATTCGGGTTATATGGGTCGGGTTGGGTAACCCGTTTAATAATCGGGTCGGATCACATTGACCCATTTATTAAACGGGTCGGGTCGGGTCACACTTATACGGGTCGGGTCAAATTTTATATGGGTCGGGTCGGGTCGGGTCGACCCGTTTGCCACCCCTAGGTGCAGGGCATAACTACTCTTCTGCATTCTACTTAGATTCGAGCTTCCATATACTTCGTAGTTGTTACAGTTTAGGTTTCTTCCAACTGGGTCCAATCACGCTGCACTACATGTAGGAAGCAAATCGTTGAGTACATGATACGGGATCTAGAATGAAATACATGCCAATGACAAGGAGGCCAGGTCATTATGCTAATTCCTGTTACCCTGTATCAAGATAATACACAAATTCTGCAGAAGCCAATCCTTATGTTCCCTTCAGCAAGAAAACTGCTCGCTAATTGTGTGATTTCTGATGCATTTATCGTTTAAGGGTAGACCTAACTTCGGATTATCTACAATGCCACCATATAGTAGCTATAAGACATCTTCCTCTGATTATATTTCCCCAAACTATTAGAGTTCAGCTCTGAATCTGTTAAAAAAACTCAACTTTGGCTACTGACTACTGCAACAGCATCGTATATGGAAATCTATTTTTCAAAAGAAAGTGTTTGAAAACTAAATTAAACGCATAACTTTGGATTTAAATCGGAAAAAAAAAACTATCCAGCAGCTAAGATGCAACGGGTGTTAGCCCGCTTCGAGATTCAAGATCCTACCTTTTTCTTCCCCGCTTCGAGATGCCCTAACTTCCTCGAATTAGGCGGGACCTGTGCCGATGCCATACGATCGGGATCCTAAACCCTGCCCAATTTCCCCTAAATCCCCAACTGATGGCTTTCCTGGTTTCAAATTTGAGAAAAAGGAACGGTCGAATTAGGCAGGGGAGACGAGAGAATCTCCTTGCAGATCTTCGTTCTTCCCCCAAATTGTTTCATTTCATCGGCATTTTTTGTTTGCGAAACGTTTGAGGAGTCGGGTGTAGGGTTCTGTACGATCCACTTGGGATCCGAACCCGCTGATATCATCTTCAATTCGCTTTGAAACAGATCGCATTAGGACAAATTTTCAAAACAGTCTCATTTACAAAAATATTCCTAAAAACGACACGTTTCAAAACAGTCTGCTGTGCATGTTTTTTATATACGCAACGGTTTTTCTAAATGCATTTCACAATAATATACATAAAATTTTCGCCATAAATCAAACAATATATAGGTAATCAAATAATAATCAAACAATATATACTAAATCAAACAAGTTGTCCACATATATACTGAATGACAACTATTGATGTCCGAGATCACACAGTCGATCGAAGTAATATAGTCGTTGAGTTGTCGAGGGGTTGAGTCGTCGAGGGGGGCCGCTTCCTACTTCGACTTTATGCCTGGTTTTTAGAGCTTGGGACGGACGATGGACCTGCACACGCGAGGATCGTAAGAGGACCGGGCTTGTTTCCCCCGTGGTATCTCCGACGATCAAGTCAGTTGGTGAACTTGTGTGGGGGGAGGGAAGAATAGTGTGTTCTTCTTTCTGTATAGTATGTGCTTTATG
>BQKN01067443.1:0-12674 GCA_022839385.1 Asparagus kiusianus
ATATATATATATATGTTGGGGGAAAATACCATAAATAGTTTATCATCAAATCAAGCTTGCACTGATAGTGTCAACTGCAACAGAATTTTTTTTTTCCATCGCGGATGGAGAGCATTAGCTAGTGAGGATATGGCTACGATTAGTTACTATAGTATAGAGTTCCACTATTATTATTTTTTTTGTGACAGAATTTCACCTATCCGTGACGAAAATTTCCCTTCGCATGCAGATGCCCCTTTTTTAAAGTAATGAAGTTCATGCGTGTGTGTTGTAGAACTGAACTAATTATTAATAGAGTTCCACCCAATTCATAAGTTAAGAAGTAGGTTCATGAATGACATTTGAAATTAAGCTTCACGAAATGACTGATCAAATTAAGCTTCTAGAAAACAATCGTAGTATTAGCAAGAGCAATTCAATCACGGTCTAGTTATATTAATTTTCTGAGGTGACTAGTACAGTCTTTCCTAGCATCTAGTTAGCGAATTGTTTGGAACCTCTCCACTGCCCAGAGTTAGCAGAGAGACTAGTGAACTTATCTTAATCATCTATTACTTGGCGAATGATTGAGATTATTCTTAAGTGCAAAACAAGAATGAGTATAATTAATGAAATATGATAACTGCTACGTTAATGTGAAATAAGCTACGTACGTTGGACAAAAGGAAGTTTCAATCTACCTCTCATGAGTTGGAGAAACACCATGCAAAATGTATGTTCCTTATTTGCGTTATTTGATTCTATGTCATGCCGACTACGAAACTGAATTTACACAAACAATGTGAAATTGAATCTGAATATTGATCTATTTGAGAGTTTGTTATATTCGAGAAGGCGATGAACTGTTTCTTATTGTTTCCTATAACAACAATGAGTACTTATAAATCTCTATATGGAAAGACTCAAATAAAGATGAAGGAAATAAGGAAAATTATCTATGCCCGTGTTTCCTTATATGGAAATCATTTATCTTTTTGACAATTTGATTTTTAACTAAACATTGAATTTGAATTAAAATAGCTTTCTCACAGTAAAATTGCAGATATTTTTTATGGAAAATTTTCAGAAGACTAGTTTGAGATTGATTTCTGGCAAATAAACATTGCTGGCAATTACACTTGTTGCTATTATATTTGCTACAATTTAAGCAAACACAGATGTATACCACAACAGTTGGCCAATTGTTGCAGAGCCTAGTAGTTTAATGAAAGAAACCTTTGCATTTTTTGCAGCAGACTATGTTGGATAAAAAGATAGAAATTTTTGCTTTAAAAGATAAAACCCTAATCAATCTTAACATTGCTCATGTCAAACTATTGAGAATTAAGAAAATGCAGAACCATACCTGAAACCATGGAGTAAGATGTGATTCTTAAGTTTTGAGATGTAGATCTTTAAATCTTGTACGTATATCCTCCTTAGAGAAATCCTAACTTTCTAAAGATGAGAAATCAGAAAGAGATTGTACGAAGAGATTTGGGAAAACACAACTTCATTTATAACTAAATCCAGTTATTCATAATTGTCAATTCAGCCCATCATAAAATTAACAATATATTTTTTAGTCTCTACACATAGGAGACACATACTTTAATTATGCATTAAAAGCCTAAACCCTAAATTAGATCACTTTAATGGGCTAACCTTAATTGATAGCACATAATACATATTTATTTAATATATTGTCCTATATATTGGATTTAAATCCAACAATCTCCCACTTGGGCCATATATGTTACTGTATAAATATGAATTATATATAATATAACTTTATGAGCTCATGAATTTTGCTATCACACAATATGCATCCTTAACAATCTCCTCTATCAATTATATCAATATAGGATCTTCATTGCATTTGTTGTAACTAGACTCATCAATGGTCATGTATATCAATACAACCAACAACACAAATCAAGCATGTGCAACATGAAAATTTTATGTAGTGTAATCTTAACATGCCTATTTTTAACTGGTCCACCTTAAAACCTTAGTGAGATCAAACCATCCCAAAAATTAGAGGGAATATGAACTGAATACTTTATATTACAGTAAATAACCATACAATATCCATAAAATCGTAACAAATGTGTCTACAGATAATATCATCTAAAATACAAACTCCCACTAAAATAACATATCCTAAAGAGATAAAACACCCATATGAGCAGTGTACTTATGAAAGATCTTGGGTGACAATCTCTTATTTAGCGGACCCGCAATCATGGAGTTTGTCCTAAAGTGCTTTATAGATACATGTCCACTTTGAACTTTTTCTTTAACAACTAGATACTTGATGTCTATATGTTTCCACTTCGTCGAGCTTCTATTGTTGTTGGAATACAACACTGCTGACTTATTATCACAAAATAGTTTAAGTAGCCTTTTAATACCATCCACAATTCGCAGCCCAGTGATAAAATTTCAGAGTTATATTCTATCACTAGACGCCTCATAGCATGTTACAAACTCAACTACCATGGTGGATGAAGCTATGAGTATCTACTTGGCACTCTTCCAAGAGATAGCTCCTCCAACAAGAAGGTAGATATAGCCTGAAGTATATTTCATGCTTCTTTTGCTCTCTGCAAATACCTCAAGACTCGCTTTGATCCATTCTAAGATTACTTAATATATTCGCAACATTGCAACCATGTACGCAATATCCGGATACGTACACATTTGAGCATACATTAAACTTTTCACTGCTGACACATAAGGAATATGCTGTATCTCCTTAATCTCGAAATCATTCTTAGGGAGTTGATTGAGGCTAAATTTATCTCTGTTAGTCACAGGGGTGTCACCTAGTTTACAATTTTACATGTCAAATCTCTTAAGAACATTCTCGATATAGCTCTTTTGTGATAACCTAAGTACACCTGAGAGTGATCCTAGTGTATCTGTATGTCCAATACAAAAGAGGCATCCCCAAGATCTTTCATCTCAAACTTTTTTGATAGAAATCTCTTGGTCTCATGCAATAAGCCTATATCATTGCTAGCAAGTAATATGTCATTGACATATAAACCAAAAAAATATGTTTACTCTCACTAACTTGTGATATACACAATCATCGACTATATTTATCTTAACACCGAATAAGATGATAACTTGATGAAATTTACAATACCACTGACGAGAAGCTTGCTTAAGCCTATAGATGGATTTTTTCAATTTACAAACCATCTTCTTTGTATCTGCAGACACAAAGTTTTCTAGCTGCACTATATACATTGTTTCAATATCGCTATTGACAAACACGATCTTTACATCCATCTAATGTAGCTCAAGGCCAAAATGTGTCACAAGTGTTATTATTGTTCTGAAAGAGTCTTTCGATGAAACCGAAGAGAAATTAAGTCTCTTTATAGTCGATCCCTTCTTTCTGTGAAAACCCTTTAGTGACAAGATGAGGTTTGTACCTCTCGACATTGCCTTTCGAGTCCCTCTTGATTTTAAATATCCATTTACAACCAATGGGCTTCGCACCTTCAGGCAATGGGACAAGAACCTAGATGTCATTGTCCTTTATAGACTTTATCTCCTCATTCATGGTATTAATCCACTGTTGAGATTTAGAACTTTTAATGGCTTGACGGAAGTTAATTGGATCATCTTCTACCATACCGATGTCATCCTCATGTTCTTGGAAAAATATAATATAACCATTTGGAACTACACTTCTCCTTTCTCTAGTGGATCTTCTTAATGGCACATGTTTTTGAGATGGTAAAGTTTGTTCTTCTAGAACAATTTCTAGAACGGGAGGTTCTATGATATTATTTTGATTTGGATCTATTTTTTAAACAATGTCAGGAATAGAAGCCTGATCAATATCAATAGCAGTTATGGGAATATAACATATTCCTCTTCAAGGACAAAGTCCTTAACCTTATCTCCCCCCGCAAACTCAACATCCTCAAAGAATCGAGCGTTTCCCATCTTAAATATTGACTTAAAAGTAGTATCATAAAATTTCATAAAACTTGTTACCCTAATATCTCTCAAAGTAACCAACAAAATAGTAGCTAATCGTTCTACAGTCCAGTTTCTCTTTATGTGGCCTATAAGTTCTAGCCTCAACTGGATATCACCAAATGTACAGATACTTTAGACTAGGCTTTTTGCATGTCCAAAGTTCATAAGGGGTTTTGGCAGTCACTTTAGTGGGTACTCTATTAAGTATGTAAGCTGAATTCTTTAATGCTTCTCCCCAGAGAGATTCTGGTAAGTTGGAATAACTTTTCATACTCCTTACCATGTCCTTAAGAGTTCAGTTTTATCTTTCGGCAACATCATTCATGGTAGGAGAACTAGACATGGTGTGTTGTAGGACGATACCGCACTCCTCTAGGAATTTAGCAAATGGTCCAAGACGTTATTCTCCTGAACCGTCATACGTGCCATAATACTCACCACTACGATCAGATATGATGCTTTTGACACTTTGTTGAGTTGGTTCTCGACTTCAGCTTTGTAAGCTTTGAACATGTCTGTTAGACCTTAGAGGGGGGGTGATTAGGGTCTTATGCTAATCTAATCCGATTAAATGCCAATTAAAACTAATTAACAAATATATTCTTGCAAGATAGATATACAAAGAGTTATGTGCAAGAAAATACAATACACACAAGGTGATATATCCTAGCAATGAGATATGCTATATGATATATGCAAGGATATAAAACTAACACAAGGGGTAAACAATATAAACAAGATAATGGATGATATAGAAATGAGCAATGCACAATGGCGATATAAGATATGAAATTAAATATGAAAGAACGCCAAAGCACACTCAAACAAGCAATATGATCACGGAGTTCGGACCTTCCGTCCTACGTCTCCGCTCCCCACTCTCGGGGAGAAATCCACTATCAACCGGGTTTTCTACGTTCACCCGAACAACGTTTACACCTCACACTCGGTTTTCTAGCTAACCGAAAACTTTACAATCAACACACTATTGCAATCACACTCTACACCCACTAAGTGTTGGACCTAGCCGTGTCTCCCTCAAGTGCTCGGTTACAACCTCTCCCTAGGCACGTCAACCGACGCCACTCCTCTTGGGACGATCCCCGACTCTCACCACACACTCCTCACTCGGTGTATAAGTGTATTATAAAGTGAATCTCACAATTAAGCACAATATAACAAATGATTGTTCTCAACTATGGATGAGAACACAATGAAAGCACAACTCAAGGTTACAATCTCTCACCACCCAACTATACTATGTATGTAAATACTAAAATCTCAATGTGGGTGTGTGTAACAATGAGTAAAATCAAAATCAAATCTAAACTCAAATATAAAAACTAGCTTAAGAGCAATGATAATCAAACAAGTATATAAATGTAAAGCTAGAGTTTGAGTTTAGAAAAACTTCTCTAGATCAAGATGGAGAGATGGAGATTTGAGGCCCAAACAATAAGATAATCTCCTCCACTTGTGAAAGCTAAAACTACTTTAAACCAAACCCTTAAACAAGCTTAAACAAGCTTAAACTCTTTTTAAAACCCTTGTTTAAAAACTTCTTTTCATTAGTCAAAGAAGAGATCAGCAATGGGGTATTTATACCCACTCAAGATCTCAACAAAAACCCCAAAACAAAAGACAACAAAGCCCCCAGAAATCAGCTCAGGAAAATAGTCGTTAGTGTCTAACGGATCTATTGTCGGTCGACCGGAAATTTCGTCGGTCGATCGACGGAGAGCAAAAACACGAAGAAGAGTTCTGGACCATCGTCGGTCGACCGGCGCGGTCGACCGATGGAGCTTTTCAGTCGACCGGACCGGTCGACCGACCAACTCTCTGTCGCCCAGTGAGAAATGAACATATGAGCGGTCGATCGGATCGGTCGACCGAAAACTGATATGCAGAAAATCTGATTTTAAAACCCTGTTTAAAAATATCAAATAAATTCCAAAAAATGTAAAACTTTGGGGAATGATTGTAGACATGATAATACACATGCTACAAAAACTGGTTTTCTAAAAAGACTTCCCAAATGAGAAATATCATCATTTTGCAAAATAGTCCAAAACATGAAAATATGAGATACTTGAATTTTGATGTTTTGACATAAACCAACTATTGAAACTTTGTGAAATGTTTTTATAGACTTAGTAAAACATGTATAAACTGATATTGAAGTCTATAAACTAAAAATACAATATTTTCACAAAATTGCATATTCTATGCAATGTTATCAGAAACACAATAGAAAATATGAAATATATAATTTCATATATATGACCATAAAAACTCAAGGATTATGTATGTATATATATAAAACTATATATATATGCATAGAAACCAAAACTTGTGTATATATATATATATATATATACGAAGAAACCAATAAATGTGTGTGTATAAGATATTGAGCTTAGAGTATATGACACACATAATATAAACTCCTAAACTAAATTACCCAAGCAATCTTGATCTTCAATAAGCTCTTCTTGGTAATCTCGCGGATGAAGCTTGAACTTGATCTTTAACTTGAATTGTATAAGCTTCACCGACATTCCGCCAACCTCCATTGGATATCATCGTTGAAGCTCTATTCCATCCATCCTCCAACTATGTTGTTTGTCTACAATAAGTACGAAAACACAAATACTAGACAAACAACATTAGTGGTAAATTGTTTGTTAAACATCATCAAAACAAGAAGGCCAACAATGTCTAGTGATTAGGACTTTTCATGTATGAGATTAAAGTAGCCATAACGCAAAAAAAATATATTTATGAACGTGATAAAATATTATTGACCATTCTAAAAAACTATAGTGAATGACCCACAAATACCAGTATGTATAAGTTCTAAGACATCTGTAGCCCTGTTGGCACCAAATCTCCTAATGTTTGTTTATTTCCCCTTTATGCGATTAGCGCAAATTTTAAAGTTTAAAAAATCAAGGGGATCAAGAATCCTATCTGACACAAGTTTCTCAATTCTATGTTTGGAGATATGACTTAATCTCTTGTGCCATAACGAAGCGACATTCTCATTGGTCAATTTTTTCTTTACACCTTGAGTGTTTAATTGTAAGGTTTCATAATATAAAGGAACCGCATCAAGCAAATAAAGGTTATCAGTATAAGATAAAGCATTTGTACAAACCAAATTTGAATTCTAAAAAAGACTAAACTTGCATTTCTAAAAGAATAAAAATAAGCAAATTTGACCAATACATGAATAGAAGTCAAATTTCGTCTAAATGATGGTACTATATAAGTCTCTTTTAAATCCAAATAACAACGTAACTGAACTTTAATAATAACCTAAATGTTCCAATTGCCACCTTTTTACCATCACCCACATAGATGTATCTTTCACCGTCACTTAGCTTTCGACAGCTCAGGCAACCCTGCATAGAAACACAAATGTTACTTGTGGTAGCTGAACATAACCACTACGTATCTCAGAACAAACAAATTTGAAAGTGTACATTTCTTTGCACACCATGAGTGATAGTTGGTATAGTTTTTTTCTTATGTTCTATAGCCTACAGAAGAAACAACCATCTCTATTATTTCCCTTGTGTTGTTTCTTTTGTGATTGAGCTTCTACAGCTTACTTATTTTTCATTCTTTTCTTCCATTTGTCCTTGGAAATACTAGCCAAATAAGTGTAGAGATTTTTTAGATCCCGCAAAAACCCAAAAAAAACTACCAAACGTAGCAAGTAAAATCACACAAAATTTAACGTGGAAAACTCTCAACAAGAAAAAACCACGAGACTAAAATAAATCCACTACTACCTCTAAATTACAATCTTTTACATGGACAAAGACTGCTAAACCCTCTCTCTCTTTCTCTCTATACTTCTTCTTCTTAGTTTTTCCTCTTAACAATAGAAGGACATATATAGGAAAACCAAAACCATATCTCTAGTCTAACTTCCTAATTAGAATAAGATTCAAACTCCTAATCATGATAGATCTCTAACCCTATCTAATTCTCATGAAAGTTCTACAAAGAATTAAAAATACTATACTAACTTGGAGTTTGAGTTGATACCCAACATATCCTCCCTCGACGAAAAATCTCCACGTGTCTCAACGGCTTCAGAACTTACTCTCTTCATCTTGTTCTTCACATCTCCCTTGTGGACAAGTGTCTGAGAAGAGTAATCTATACTATTAACGGATCACCCATCTAAATAGCAAATATGGTTGATATTCTTCCTCCCTCGCAAAATCAAATCACCATCCTATACATATTGACCACTCTCATTCATCCATATACTTGTACCCATATGATGCCATCTCACCCAATGAAATTAAATTAGCACCACATGATGACACATATATCACATGATGAAGAATTTCGACCTTCCCAGTGTGAAGCTTGAGGCGAACACTTCCAATACCTTCAACCTTCATCTTCTTATTATTTCCAACAATCACGTCGTCAAATTCTTCATCTGTCTTTAATATGTTAAAATAATTTTTGTTATTGCAAATGTGCATAGAAGCTGCAGAATCTAACACCCAAGTGTTACTCACATCAGTACATATACTCTGCATCAATAAAACCACATCTTTATCACATACAACCACCGAGGAGTCCGCCTTCTTCCCATTTTTTGAAGCTTCATCTGTCTAATACTCTTCAAATCATCACGCATCTGGGAACATCTGAACTGAATGTAACCCTTCTCTCTGTAATAATAGCACCCCTTTTTGTTGTCGTCTCAGACCCGGGATTTTGACTTTCCTCGATAACTGTCTCATTTCCTCGTACTCCTCCCTTGATTAGAACCTTCAAAAGCTAATACACTCTCACCACTATTAGATACGCTCTCCTTTCCTATCATTCTTTCATTCTCACGTAGGAGTGCTGTCATATCGTCGAACTTTAAACTTTGCTTCCCTGTAATTATCATCTGAACTAACGACTTGTACGACTTTGACAAGGAAGATAATAGGAATAACGCCTACTCTTCTTCTTTAATCTCCTTATCAATATTCATAAGTTGGCAAACTAGCTGATTAAAGGTATTGATGTGATCTTGAATTGCAGTACCTTCTTCCATCTTCAACGAATAAAGCTTCATCCTCAAACACAATCGGTTGGTCATCGACTTTGACGCATAAATCCCCTCGTGGCTTTCCCACAGTCCTCTTGGTGTGGTCTCTTGCATAACATTTGTACTTGATCTCGAGGGCGAGTGCCAAACAAATTGTGATAACCGTCCTCTTTTGCATAAAACTCCATTCAACATCCTTCAATCCTTCAGGTTTCTTATCCTCTAAAGCTTGATCAACATCCTGCTGCACAAGAATATCTTGAACTGTGCACTGCCATACTGTAAAATTTGTCTTGTCATTAAATAGCGAAATATCAAACTTCGGATCCGAAGAAGTCATCATCCTCTAACCATAATTAAAATTTAAATTAGTCACTGTAGAGATCGAATTTGATAAAACTAACATAAAAAACAAACTCAACACGTCAAAAAACCCTAGGAACGACTCCTGGATCACCAAAATCCATATCCAAATACTCGATCAAAAGACAAATCAACCTCAACCGTCGGATCAGTGCGAACAATGCCTGCTACAGTATTCCCTCTACAGTGCTATCGCTAAAGTAACCTTTTTCCCCCCAATGTCGATCACCATGCTTCAACCGCTGATGCCTTCACGAATCGTGCACCGATCAAACCTCTACGAACCGTCGAACCCCGCTCTGATACCATTTGTAGGGATTTTTTAGATCTTGCAAAAACCCTAAAAAACCACCAAACGCAGCAAATAAAATCACACAAGATTTAACGTGAAAAACCCTTAACAGGGAAAAACCATAATACTAAAATTAATCTACTATTATCTCTAAATTATAATCTTTTGCATGAACAAAGACTGCCAAACTCTCTCTCTCTCTCTCTCTCTCTCTTTCTCTTTACACTTCTTCTAGCTTCTTAGTTTTTCCTCTAATAATAGAATAACATATATAGGAAAACCAAAATCCTATCTCTAACCTAACTTTCTAATTAGAATAAGATTCAAACTCCTAATTATGATAGATCTCTAAACCTATCTAATTCTCATGAAGTTCTACAAAAAATTAAAAACACTATACTAACTTAGAGTTTGAGTTGATACCCAACAATAAGTACTTCCTTTCTTTTCTTACTTCAACTTTTTCTCTTCTTGCACACAATGTGAGATGAGCTCATTAAGAGACCAAGTCTCCTTTTGACAATTGTAGCATACTTTAAATTGGCTGAATTATGTGGGAAGAGATATAAGAACCAAATGCATAAACAATTCCTAATAGAGTTCAAGTTTAATTTCTTTCAACTTTGAAGCAGTGTGAAACATCTCCATGATGTACTCTCTAATGTTTCCTTCCCTTTGTATCTCATTAAGATAATATTTGCCAAAAGTGTACTAGTTTTAGCCTTTTTTATTATTGGCAAACATTTTCTCAATGTCCTCAAGGAACTCTCTAGCAATAGTTATCTTCTCAGACATAGTACCTCTGAATACTTCTAGAATGGTCATCTTCATGATCATCATGCACATGAGATTTAACTTCTCCCACCTCTCCATGTCCCTTTTCTCATCAGTGGAATTTTTATCCCTAAGAGGTGCAGGAGAAGGAAGCCTTAACACAAAGTCGAGATCCATGGAATTAATGTTGGTAGTGATGTTTGAAGCAGAACTAACAACTAAATTAGAGAACAACATAAGAAAATAAATAAGCTCACATAAGAAACCAAATCAAAATTTATGAATTTAAAATTAGTAATACCCATCTCAAGATATTACAATATTAATATATAGTCTTTGAAACGAAATATTAATTTGTAAGTGGTACTCTTGGTGTGGTGATTAGACATTGACAATAAGACATGTCAAATAATAAACCTTCTTTTGACCGATTTATTGTTCACATATAAAACCGAATAATTGTCCATATTTATCATCATAGACATGCATATAATTTATTCAAATATTAACCTTCCTTTAGGCTGATTAATATTTGTATGAACCATATACACACTACCATGTTGATATTTAAAATAAATTGATCTACCCAAGAGAGACTACTTTGATAACATTATTTCAATCAATTTTTTAATACATCATATACTTTAATAAACTTTAATGCTTATATTTTGAATAAAAAAATCAAATTCCAAATACTAGCCCTACGGTGCAGGTATGCCTGATTCAATAATTAAAAATAAAAAAAATTAAAAAAGTCCAAAAGCAAGCCTACTTGAATGCTTTTTCTTGATTTTTTTGTTCACCAACACTATAGCGGTAGCGGTAGAAAACCCGACACTGTAGAAATTTTTTCCGCTGACACTATAGAGGCAGTGACAGAAAACCAAGCACCATAGCAATAATTGTTTTCGCAGACACTATAGCGGTAGCAGCAGAAAACCTAGCATTGTAGTAATTTTTTAAAAATTTCTAACCTGAAATATTTCTTTAATAAACTTCGATCCAAACCCAAATAATAAAAATTGAATCAAAACATCCAATTTTTTTTAAAAAAAATATGCATATCCATAACATTAAAAAAAATAAACCCTAGTTTTTGATCAAACATGAATTCTTCTAAATTGGACTTATAAAATTCAAAATATGATAACCCTTTTGAATCCAAAATCATGAAGAATATATAAGAAGAAGAACTACCAAATTTTATTCTCAAATCAAACAATTCGAAACGAATAATTTTTAGATTTGAGAACATACAAGAGAACCACATCACAAATTAAAACTATTTCTCAATAGATTAACATAAACACCGCTCTGATACCATTTTTTTGATAAAAAGATAGACTTTTTACTTTAAGAGATAAAGCCCTAATCAATCCCAAGATTATTCATGTCAAACTATTAAGATAATTAAGAAGATGCGGAACCATATCTAAATCCATAGAGTAGGACGTGATTCTTGAATTTTGATATGTAGATCTTCCAAATCTTATACGTATATCCTCCCTAGAGAAACCCAAACTTTCTAAAGATGAAAAATCGGAAAGAGATTGTACATAGAGGTTTGGGAAACCACAACCCTAATCCAGTTATTCATAATTATTAATTTAGCCCATCATAGAACTAACAATTATATATTTTGGTATCTACACATAGTATTTTTTTGGTAAATGAAAAATTTTTATTCATCCCCAATATGTAAAGTTTTTGTACATCAAGAATCTTAAGAACATGTAATTAAGATAACAAATCAAAACCTATAGCTAAAGCTCAAGACCTAGCTATAACAAAAAACTATGAAACAGATACAAAACCTGCACACAACCAATGTGCACATAACCCCACAAAAAGCGATTATCTGCAGGGGGCTTCAATCTTCAGCACCTGATTCATTATGCACAAGCATCAATAAGCTCATCTCTGCCAAACGTGCACAATGTGCACAGTGTATAACCTGAACAGAACAATATGCAGACTATAGGGATAAAATCCAGTCTTTATGTTCAGATGAGAGCTTGTTATTATTGAGGATGTTGGTTAGAATTTCCATTTTAATGCTCTTGATTAGCTGCTCAGTATTATGGCTTCTTTGATTAAAAATTATATCATTTCTTTCTCTCCAAATACAATAAACTGCAGCTAAAAATGCCATTCTCTTGGTTTTTTGTTTAAAACCTTTCCCCTTCAACCTGTAAT